>PVHX01006465.1:0-69026 GCA_004024805.1 Geosciurus inauris
AAGTATGTTAGCCTGGATCTTCTAAGAAGCCGATGCCAAGATGGGATTAAATGTGCGAAAATGTTAGGGAAATACTTGAGGAAGTAGGAAGGGTAAAGCTGGAGGGAGCCAGCAGACCATATTACAGATCTTCTCATGCAAAAGGCAAGAAGGTTGAATGGAAACATCCTAGACTGCCACGTACTGTAAGGAAGGTTCAATGAGGCTGTTGGGAGGCCTTGAGCCAAAGGTGGCCCCAAAAGAATAGATATGTATTAATATCCCTGTTATACTCAGTCTTTTCCTGGAAGCAGTCCATGAAAGCCTAGTGTTTTAAATTTCCCAGTGCTACATAACAAATAACCACAAAGTTAATAGCTTAAAACAACACACATTGATCATCTCACAGTTCTGTGGGTCAGGTGTCTAGGCGTAGCAAGGGTAGGTCCTCTGCCCAGGGTCTCACAAGGCTAAGATCAAAGTGTTATTGACTGGGCTTTTTTTTTTTTTCTTCCCCTGTAGCTTAAGGTCTTCTTCTGAGCTTACATGGTTGTGGGCAGAATTCATTTCCTTGCAGTTCAAGAACTGAGATCCTCATTGTTGTCAACTGGGGGCTGTCCTCAGCTCCAAGAGTCTGCTCACAGTTGATTGTCATGTGGCTGACTCATTGGGGTCTCTCTAGGGCGCTCAAGGCATAATGACTTCCTTTCTCAAGGTCAATTGCATAAAGTTTTTCAAGGCTTTCCTGATTAGGTCAGGTCTTCCCGGGATAATCTCCTTTTGATTTATTTTAAGTCAGCAAATCTCTTCACCTTTATCATATTCTGTTGTTCAGAAGCAAGCTACAGGATCAGGGAGAGGGGGCTGTATACAAAGGCCAAAGGCACAGTTGATTGAAGGTAATGTGTGGTTTCCATGAAAACGTGGTGGTAGATTTCAGAGCATAGCAGCTGAGGCCCTCAGTTAGTTATGCGCCTTATGGAAGAAGAGCTGTGAGATGTTCCCCCCCAACCCCCCAAAATGGTACTGGGGATTGAATCTTCAGGGCACTTTACCACTGAACTTCATCCTCAGCCCTTTTTATTTTTTATTTTGAGGCAGAGTCTGAGGCAGAGTCTCTTGTGATCCTCCTGCCTCAGTCTCCCAAGCTTCTGGTATTTCAGGTGTGCAGCACCATGCCCAGTTTGTGAGATACATTCTTGTGACTACCATAAAAAAGCAATTTTTGTGTGCAATTGCTTTAAAGACTTTATTTTAGCTTTTTGTTTCCTGTAGCCTCCCTATAAATGATGTGATTTGTAAAGACTTTTTTGGGGGGAAAAATATTGGGAATTTGTTGATTCTCTTGAACCTGCATATTGTTAATTTTTTTTTATTGGGGGGAAATTTTTCAGCCTTTCTCTTTTCAATAATAATTTATTCATTCTCTTATTCATGTTCTTCTTAACTCTAATATAAGACCTCTCACCAATCCTCTCTGGCTCTTACCCCTTTTCCATTTTTTCTACCATTTTGTCTGATTTTTTACCCCAATTGGAGGAACTGAACTCAGAGGCACCCTACCACTGAGCCACATCCCCAACCCTTTTTTTTTTAAAATATTTATTTTTTAGTTGTAGCTGGACAGAATATCTTTATTTTTATGTGGTGCTGAGGATCGAACCCAGTGCCTCCCGCGTGCTAGGTGAGCACGCTACCACTGCGCCATAACCCCAGCCCCCCCAACCCTTTTTTTTTTTTTTGTAGATGGACACAATGTCTTTATTTTATTGCTCTGTATGTGGTGCTAAGGATCGAACCCAGGGCCTCACGCATGCGAGGCAAGCACTCTACCGCTGAGCCACAATCCCAGCGCCTCCCCCCAACCCTTTTTATTTTTTATTTTGAGACAGGTCTCACTAAGTTTTAGAGACTGTCCTAAAACCTATGATCTTCCTGCTCCAGCTCCTGAGTCACAGGGATTATAGTCATATACTACCAGCTATGATGCATTTTTGATAACTTTGTGATCTTACTTTCAGTTAACTAATTCTGTCTTCTTCTTCCTTTTTTAATATCTTTATTTTATTTATTTTTATGTGATGCTGAGGATCAAACCCAGTGCCTCACGCATGCGAGGCAAGTGCTCTACCACTGAGCCACAATCCCAGCCCTCTGTCTTCTTCTTGTACAATCTGCTGTCAATCATATCCCCTGAGCTGTTAATTTTGGATATTGTGGGAAGGTTTTTATTTCTAAGAGTTCCATTTAGTTCAAAAGTGCTATGTCTTATTTTCTCACATAAAGATAATTTCAAACTGGTTATTTCTTTTTTTATTTATTTAAACATGGTGAATATAATTATTTAATCTTTGATGTTTCCAATGAGTGAAGTCTACAGGATTTTCAGCTCATTCATTTTTACAATTACTATTTTCCTTCTATGCCTATTTATCTTTGTGCTAGTCATTGCTATTGGAAAATTATTAGTGAAAATTTCCCATTGGCCTAAGAAGAATGTGCTTTCCACCAGAGAGATTTTGATTTTAAATTTGCTTCTACCAGAGCATATGGGGACAGTATCAGTTAGGGACCACCTTAGCTTTAAGTTCTCTGACACACCGGACCGGGCCACAACTTCTCAGAGGAGGTTTTATTTATTTATTTATTGCTTTTCTTTCCCCTTTCTTCTTCTTCTTTTTTTAAATATTTATTTTTTAGTCTTTGATGGACACAATGTCTTTATTTTATTTTTATGTGGTGCTGAGGATCAAACCCAGTGCCTCACGCATGCAAGGTGAGCACTCTACCACTGAACCATAACCCCAGCCCTCCCCTTTCTTTTTTGTCCATCCATAAAATGCTTCTCTACATTACTCTAGAGTTGATTGTTGGGGTAGGTTGTTTGGTTTTTCCCACGCCCAGAGGGTAGAGTCTTCAGGATATCAGCTCACTGTACATGTGTTTGGGTAGGTTGGGGAGTCTTCTCTATGATTATTATTCTTGGGCCAGGTGTAGGCTTTGACTGTTTTTTTTTCCCCCTTATCCAGTGAAGCTGTCATTAAAACCTAGGTTTTCTAGTGTGGACCAATGCCCTCAGGACAAAAAAAACAACTTTAGTGCTCTGATCCTATCATTACTTCTCTGGGTACAGGATTCTCCCAGAATTAGGCTGTCAGTTTTCTACTATCTTGTCAGCTTTCACATTTTAAAAATGATGTTAAGGATATTTTTATCAAGCACCTTTTTGGTAGGAGGATTTGTCTATATAATGTAGTCTGCTATTATTGGAAATACAACTCATTCTCATTAAAAGACTTACTGGGCATAGACTTTGAGACTTATTTTTTCTCATAATTTTGAAGGTGGTATTTCCCTTTCTTCAGCTTCCATAGGTACTCTTGAGAAGCCAGCTCTTAGTCTACCTGCTGTTCCTTTGTGAGCAGTTTCTCTTTTCTCCCTAGCTGCATTTAGGTCTTTCTGGATCTTTGGCATTACGTAGTTTCTCCTTTTTTTGGTACCGGGGATTAAACTCAGAGCACTTGACCACTGAGCCACATCCCCAGCCCTATTTTGTGTTTTATGTAGAGACAGGGTCTCACTGAGTTGCTTAATGCCTCACCATTGCTGAGGCTGGCTTTCAACTCGCAATCCTGTCTCAGCCTCCCAAAGTGCTGGGATTACAGGTGTATGTCATCGTGCCCGGCTCATAGTTTCCCTTTGATGAAGGTACTGTGCAGGTTTTTAAAGTGTCCTTGCAATTTGTTATGCTTGATGAAGTGTGGATTCATGTCTTTCCTATCACAGAAAGGATCTCAGCCATAATTCTTTTGAGTGTTACATGTCCATTTTTAGCTCAGTTATCTCCTGGAATTCTGATTAGGTACACTTGTCTTCCATATCTCTCTCTCTCTCTCTTTTCATTTTTGTGAGACTGGTAATTGAACCCAGGGCCTTACACATGTTAGGCAAGCACTCTCCCACTGAACTACACTCCCCAGCCCTTTTTGTTTTATTTCAGACATGTACCACCTCATCCAGCCACATGTCTTTTTCTTGTTATTTATTTTGTCTCTCTATGATTCTTTCTTGGTAATCCTTGTGGACTTATTTTCTGGTTTCCTATTTCTCTCTTCTGTAGATTAATATTTAATCTTCTCTTTAGGGTCAGGTACTATAGTTTTCATTTCTAAAAGTTCTATTCCATCTCAGGACATATCAGGAAAATTTTGCAAGAAGAAAGTGATGTCTTAAAATCCAAAGTGAAATCACTTCAGTGGTGTTAGCAGATTTGAAAGTTCAGTTATATGAAAATTTGGGGAGCAGTATAAACCTTGAATATAGTGAAAGTTAAACATTTTATAATACTTTAAAAAAATATGTTTAATAAGGGCTGGGGGTATAGCTCAGTAGTAGAGTGCTTGTCTGGTATATGTAATAGCCTGGGTTCAATCTTCAGCACCAAAAAAATAAAATTGCTTAATAAACTTAAATATTGTTTAAAAGAAAAAGTTTTGCTTTGTTCTTTTTTAATCCTACTAGTTATTTTTGAGAGAATTTTATTCATTTCTTGTATTTTGATTCCCTTTGTTAATCTAAAAAAAGGAGTCAAATAACCAGAGATTCTCCAAAGAAGAATGACTTTGGGGGGGGCGGGGGATAATAGAGCGCTATAAGGGAATACACATGCAGTAGTAAACCATGGACATATTTGGAGAGATGGAAGTTGGGGTAGGGCTATAGCTCAATGGCGGAACACTAGTAAGGCCCTGGGTTTGTTCCCCGTGCACTGCAAAAGCAAAAACAAAACAAAATAAATCAGGAAGTTGAGGCAAAAGAAAGGTTGTTTTGTTTGTGTGCATTGGGTTAGGGAGTTGCAGTGCCTTCCCTTATGCTAGAGATTGAACTCCAGGTGCCTCCTTCATGCTAAGCATGTGCTCTACCCCTGAGCTATACCCTAGAGCTATACCCCCCAGCTACACCCCTAGTATGCTTTTATTCTGGAATATGAGCAAATTCTCAAAGAGAAGTTCTTGAACCTGGAATGTAAACATTTGGCTCTGGGAAAGAAAGATTTTATCACCCTTTGAGTGGGAACAGATGGCTTGTGTGAGTAGGTTCCAGGTCTTCCTTCCTTAGAATGTGAAGAGCAAAGGGCTCTAGAAGAAAAGGAGAAATCTTTGTAACTTGCCAGTTTCCTAGCTCAGCACAACAGGGAGACAGAGGGCAAGTGCCCTCTGGGCAGTAAGAGCCTTGGTTCTTGCTTGTAGTCCTTGGATTCCTGCTTTGAGTCTGGCCCCTGGGTACTTTCTTTACTTTCTTGCTTTCTCTGGCAGTTATTCAAAAGTAAGCCTTAAACTGCCCATCACCTTCGGATATTTTGCAGGCGGATTTCTCAATTTATTTCATTATATTGCCAAAAATAGAAGCCTGTTATGTTTTGCGCTAAAATACAGTACAAGTATAGGACTTGGATCTGGGCTTAAGTCTAGGTTTCTTTAAAGCAATAAAGGTTAGTTGTGAGCAAATTATTAATCTCTTCTAGTCCCAGTTTGCTCATCTGTTGTAGTGTAGACACTGGTACTACTTCTCTCAAAAGGTTCTGAGAAGCTAGGTGCAGTGGTGCATGCCTGTAATCCCAGCACTTTGGGAAGCTGAGACAGGAGAATCGCGAGTTCAAAGCCAGCCTCAGCAATAGCGAGGTGCTAAGCGATTTAATGAGACCCTGTCTCTACATAAAACACAAAATAGGTCTTGGGATGTGGCTCAGTGGTTGAGTACCCCTGAGTTCGATCCCCGGTACCAAAAAAAAAAAAAAAGGTTCTAAGAATCAGGATCAGTCACTCTGAACACCGACTGCAAGGCCTTGCACACAATAAGTCTCAGTGGATGCTGCTCAGAAGCATGATTAGTATTGCTCAAGCACTCGCTGTATGTAGAATTGAACCAGGCACTTTGTTAATAGCAATAGTTTCTTCAAGCACTCGCTGTATGTAGAATTGAACCAGGCACTTTGTTAATAGCAATAATTTCCTCAAACCTCGATGCCTTCCAGGACCACATCCTTGCTGAGCTCTGGTGGCGAAAAGACAAGTGCAAGGCCTGAAGAAGCTCACTCTGAGGTGGGCAGGGGAGTGGAAAAATCCTGTGACAGCCATGGCACAGTGTGAGCCCTATTCCAGGAGTGACAGGCACTCCAGTGGATGCAGGGCAGGGGCAGTCGGCATAGAACTCTGCATGAAGGAAATGATACTTTCTCTGGCCTTTTGCTGAATAAAAGCCAGGAAGTTAAAGGGAAGAGCGTACTTAAGAAGGAGGGGCCTGACAAATAAAAGTGAAATAAGCCAATGTCACTGGATTTGTACAAAAGATAAACACAAGATATAGAGATATAGCCATGGAGGTCTACCATACCCACTCCTCAGCAGGGGAAAGCCCCTCTCCCAGATGTCCAGGGCATCACTATTTGGGGCTTATTCACAGCACTTCTCAGGGGTCTTTTAGGACACAGGAGTTCATTTTGCAAGGAGATTTTTTTCTCTAAGAATAGCCATTTCTACTACATCCCTTTTAAATGTATTCTGGTTATAGTGTCCAATCACATGAATTGAAGATAAGGGCCTACTGTCCCTTTAAAAGTATAAATTACTGCCAGACGCAGTGGCTCATGCCTGTAATCTTAGTGACTCTGGAGGCTGAGGCAGGAGGACCACAAGTTCAAGCCCAGCCTTAGCAACTTAGTGAGGCCCTAAGCAACTCAACGAGACTCTGTCTCTAATAAAATATAAAAAAGGGCTGGGGATGTGGCTCAGTGGTTAAGTGCCCCTGGGTTCAATCCCTGATACCAAAAAACCCAAATATATATATATATACACACACATATATGTATATTATACATAATATACAATAATATTATAATATAATATACAATATTATACATAATATACATATATGTATATATAATATATATGTATATATACACACACATATATGTATTTATAAATTACTTATTTTTCCTAAATTTAAAAAGTATAGTAGCTTTCCTTTATGCATTGGAGATACATTCCAAGAGCCCCAGTGGATGTCTGAAAACACAGACCGTACTGAACCCTATACATTATTCAAATAGACCTATGATAATTTATGAATTTAATTAAAAATATTTAATTTATAGATTCGGTACACTAAGTGACTAATATCAATAACTAATAAAACACAACAATTATAATGATACACTATAATAACAGTTATTTAAAACTTGTGAATAGTTTATTCTAGAATTTTCTATTTAATATTTTTAGACTTAGTTGACTATAGGTAACTGAAACCATAGAGAGTGAAACCATGAATAAAGGTAGATCACTGTAATACATGTTCACTCTAAAAGATATGAAAGTACAAATGGTGGGGAAAAAATCCTATAAACCCGAACTCAGAAGAACTTTTTAAAACAAAAAATTTTTTTTTAGTTGTTGATGGACCTTTATTATATTCACTTATTGATGTGCGGTGCTAAGGATCGAACCCAGTGCTTCACACATGTGAGGCAAGCGCCCTATCACTGAGTCACAATCCCAGCCCCAGTAGTGACTATTTTTACCATTTTTTTTTAAATATTTTTTTGGAGCTGGGCACGCTGGCACACACCTATAATCCCAGTGGCTAGGGAGACTGAGGCAGGAGGATCGTGAGTTCAAAGCTAGCCTCAGCAACTTAGCAAGGCCCTAAGCAACTCAGTGAGACCTTGTCTCTAATAAAATACAAAAAAAAAAAAGGGCTGGGGATGTGGCTTAGTGGTTGAGTGCCCCCTGAGTTTAATCCTCAGTACCAAAAAAAAAATTTTGTTGTTGTAGATGGACACAATATCTTCATTTTATTTATTTTATTTTTATGTGGTGCTAAGGATTCAACCCAGTGCCTCACATGTGCTAGGCAAGCACTCTACCACTGAGCTGTAACTCCAGCCCCATTTTTAACATCTTGGAAGCAACATTCTGCTTATTTCTTCTGTGAATGTTTTTGTATCCTTCAGATCATACCATAGTATGATTTTAGATTCTGCTTTTCTCAGTTACTAAAACCTGTATGTCAGCATTTTCCTGAATGCCTGATATTCCATTGTACTGACTAATCTTTCTCTGGTTGTTGGATATGCAGCTTGATTCCAGTTTAATATTCTTGAACATTTTAAGGCTCTCTCTTTTTTTTAAAGTTCTAGATGGACATAATACCTTTATTTTATTCATTTATTTTTATGTGGTGCTGAGGATCGAACTCTGTGCCTCACGCATGCTAGGCAAATGCTCTACCACTGAACTATAACTTCAGCCCCCATGTTAAGGTTCTTGGTTCTTATTGTCACCTTGCTTTTCAGAAAGCAATACCAATTTACATGTCCCCAGCACAGGTAAAAGTATAGGTCTAGACTCCAATTTCTTTCTTTTTTGTTAGTTTATAAAAGAGGTTTTTCTGGAAGTACCAACTGATTGCAGTGATATGAGATCACTTGTGTAGCTATTGGTATAATTGAAAAGTGATCAGAATACCTTGTTATTTTCATTTTTCAATATGTGTTCATTTCCCTTTTTCTTTAGGGAGAGACCAACAGGATTATAGCCTCCCACACAATGAACAAAAACTCATCCAGGTCACATTGCATTTTCACCATCTACATGGAGGTGGGTGCAGCTCTATGAACAGCTTGGGAGGGGATGTCAGTTCCCCTGGGGACTGTCTGGTCAGAAACTCCTCCCTATGACTGTCTAACTTCTGTTTGGAATTTTTTATAGGCCCATTCCCGGACCTTATCAGATGAAAAGTACGTCACTTCCAAAATTAACTTGGTGGATCTGGCGGGCTCAGAGAGGCTGGGGAAGTCTGGGGTAAGTGAGGGGAACAAGAGGTTCCTTCTCAATCAGACATGGGACCTGTGTCTGACACAGTGCCTGTGTATATGGGCTGGCCCTTACTGGGATATAAGTAAGGTCCTGAGCCAGGTGAAGTGCAGCATATGGGCTTGCTGGAGGGACAGAGTTAGCACAGGTAGAATGGCTACTACAGAGGGATAGTTTGACTTCATGGGATTTTTCTGAACCTTAAATGATATGATAACCCCTAAATTATTAGCAAGGTACCCGGCACTCAGTAAGTGCTCAGTGAGTGTCTGCCTGAGTATTCTATTTCAAGCAAATAATCATATGAGTGTATTAACACAAGTACTCACAAGAGTATTCCACATGAATACATACATACCTGTTTGTATTTGTGTTTGTGTGAATATTCACAGGGTTAGTTGCTTAGCTATCTGTACAAGTATTCCCATGTGCGTTTATATTAGTGTGAATCTTTGACTATTTATATGAATATTCATGTGAGTGTTCATATTTCTGTGAGCATTCACATGACTGCTCTCTTAAGTTCCTGAGTTTTAGTATTACCATTCTTAGCCCCAGGTGGAATACAGCCTCACAACATTGAGGGAAGACCCTGGTTCTGGGAAGGAGGTTTTAGCCTGACTGTAAATATGCAATATTACCCCAAACCAGGAGGGCAGCCATTCTTAGTGGGTAGCCTCTCCATTCCCTCTCAAGTAGAACTGCCTTTGCTTTGTAGTCCGAGGGTCGAGTCCTGAAGGAAGCCACCTACATCAACAAGTCGCTGTCTTTCCTGGAGCAGGCCATCATTGCCCTTGGGGATCATAAGCGGGACCACATTCCTTTCCGGCAGTGCAAGCTCACTCATGCCCTGAAGGACTCCTTAGGTGAGGATGTGATTGGGGCCCAGGGTGGAGGGTCTGTGTCCAGGGAGGCTAGGGCTGTCACATCAGCCACTGTGAACTTACCCACAGCCCTCTCACCGTGACTTCAGACACATCTGAAAAAGCAGAATCAAACCCTCTTATATCCACGATGCTCCATTGCTACTCACTTCTCAGAACCTTTACTTAAGGTCTTGCCTCTGCTGGGAATACCTTCTCTTTCCCCCTTGTTCCTAAACCAGCAGGCAGAATCTTTCATGGTCTCGAAGACCCAGGGTGAGGGCCTCACCCATCATGTCCTTCTTCCCCTTGCAGCCTCCTGGGCAGAGCAGTGGGGCCTATGTCTTGTCATCCCCATGGTCCTTAGGCCTTTGTGTTGGGCCTAAGGACACAGTCACTGTTCTCTGATCATTAGCTGAGCGATGCCCTGAGTGGAACCCTGGCTCATGCCCTCTATCCTGACCCTGTCCCCTGCCCCTGCCCACTGCTGTCTCTACTGTTCTTTCTTGGCAGCTTTTAGGTACATCTGGTGGCCTCTCTCCCTCCCTCAGCATCACACAGGCTTAGCTTGTCTTATTGGACTCTTAGTTTGGGATGCTAAAAAAAAATACCATAGACTGGGTAACTTAAACAATAAATGTATTTCTCACAGTTCTAGAGGCCGGAAGTCCAAGATCAAGGTGCTGGCCTATTTGATTCCTGATGAAGGTCCTCTTCCTGGCTTACAGATGACCACCTTCTGGCTACATCCCCACACAGAAAGAGTGTCCTAATCTCTTATAAGAACAATAATCCCATCATGGTGGCCCCACCTCTTCTAAACCTAATTACCTCCCAAAGGTGCTACCTCCAAATACCGTTACACAGGACACTTGGAGGTGGGACTTTGAGGGTTAGGGCTTCAACATACGAATTTTGTGGGGATACAAACATGCAGTTCATAACAGAACCCCACCAGCCCAAGAGAGTCTTCTTGGCAGAAAATCCACATGATTCATGCCCTTCTGTGTCTTGCTTTCTGCAGGGGGAAACTGCAATATGGTCCTTGTGACAAACATCTATGGAGAAGCCGCCCAGTTAGAAGAAACGGTACGTAAAGTCAGCCAGTGCGACCAGACTGGAGTTCCCTCCTCAGGGGTACCAGAACTGGGTAAGACTGGCTCCTGATTGGCTCAGCTGGCACACTAGCCATAGTCATTATCAAGGATCCCAGGGATGAGTCTGAGCCAAAAGTGCTGTGAGGGGCCCAGGCCAGGATCCAAACACCAAGCACCGAGCTGTGTTGAGGAAGAGGACAAGGTGGGAGACAGGCTGGGCAAGAGGGATTATCAAAGGAAGGAAGACTGAAACCAGCTTTGCGGAAGCAAGGAACATACCTCCTAGAAGGCTGCTCCTCTGAATTGAGATTAAGGACAGTTGATTATTCTTTATGATCACACATATTTAAACATCTTGAAAACACTACAGGGTCCCAGGCTATACTTCTAAGGCTGGTATGAGTAGATAGGTATTAAGACTTGCCATGTGCGGGGCTGGAGTTATGGCGCAGTGGTAGCGTGCTCGCCTAGCACATGGGAGGCACTGGGTTCGATCCTCAGCACCACATAAAAATAAATAAAGATACTGTGTCCATCTACAACTAAAAAAAAAAAAGAAAGAAAAGAAAGAAAGACGCCCTCTGGGTTGGGTTTGTGGCTCAGTGGTAGAGCCTGGCCATGTGTGAAACCTGGGCTCCATTCCCAGCACCCACATACACACTCATGCACATGCCCTCCAAGACAGTGGAAGCCCTCTTTTCCCCCTCATCCCACCTGCTGAGATGGTCACAGCACAGGAAGCAACTCTCCTGGTACCTGCAGGGCCTCATGCCCCACCAGTAGGGTTTCTATCCAGGAAAGCCCGAAGACCCAAAGGAGGGCCTCAGGTGTTTGGGACAAAAATATGAGGGGTGTGGAAACTAATAATTCTCTTCTACAGATGTTTTAAAACTGTAAAATGTTCCTGGCATGGATTTTGTTACCTTGGGCAGTGACAGTGTGTGTGTGTGTGTGTGTGTGTGTGTGTGTGTAGTCGTGACCACACTTGGCTTCTATGCTTGGAGTAGGAGGGTCTGATTTGGCCCTCCACAGAAGCAACAGCACCTGTCACAGTATGGACTTCTGAGGGCTAGCAGCGGGCTCGCTCTGTACAGAGCACATTGTACACTTCCTCACTGAGCCTCCCAGGGATCCCCAGTCCTACCCCTCAACTACCCTTTCAGCCAAGGTCTCCTGAGGGAAGGGAACCAACACCCATTGATAAGGTAACCTGAAGAAACAGGAGAGGGCAGCCAGGGTCTCTGAGAAGGCAGTGTTCTTGGGGTCTCACTTGAGTCGGAAGCCATCTGACATCCATCTGTTGGTCTGTTTTTCAGTTATCCTCACTGCGATTTGCCAGCAGGATGAAGCTGGTCACCACTGAGCCTGCCATCAATGAAAAGTATGATGCTGAGGTACTAAGGGCTTGTAGGCACTTCCCACTATGGGAAGATGTGCATGGGTTTGCTCCCTGTGGGTTTGCCTCTGTGTATGTATCTTTGGCTGAGGCAAGAAAGTTAAAAGCTTGTGTGCAAGCTTTTAACCATAAAATGCAAATTAAAATGTTAAGACCTCACACTAGCAAAAATTGGAATTTTTCTGGTAAAGCAAAACGATTTTTTCTTTGCCCATTTCTTGTCAGAGTAAATTTATGCAGTCATTTTGGGGAGGATTTTGGAAACATCTGGTAAAGTAAAAATACATTCACTGGGCTGGGGTTATGGCGCAGTGGTAGCGTGCTCGCCTAGCACGCGTGAGGCACTGGGTTCGATCCTCAGCACCACATAAAAATAAAATAAAGATATTCTGTCTGCCTACAACTAAAAAATAAATATTTAAAAAAAAATACATTCACTGATAATTTGGCTTTCCTTTATTTAAGATGTTTGTGGAATCATAGTTGCTGGAGGCAGGGGCCCTAAGCTCATGACAAACCACTTAAATTTTCCAGATTCTAAATCCTGAAAGAAAATGACAGTTCAGGCCAAGCACACGGTGGTGCATGCCTGTAATCCCAGTGGCTCGGGAGGCTGAGACACGAGGGTTGTGAGTTCAAAGCCAGTCTCAACAAGGGCAAGGCGCTAAGCAGCCTATCTCTAAATAAAGTACAAAAGAGAGCTGGCTATGTGCCTCAGTGGTCAGGTCCCCTGAGTTCAATCCCTAGTGCCCCCCCCCAAAAAAAAAAGAAAAAAGAAAATGACAGTCCTGTGGTGCTATGGAACTAACTCATGATTTGGAGGTGGGAAGGGCGTAGAGGTTAAAGCAGTGGTTCTCAAACTTGCCTAGCCATCAGAAACACCAGGCTGGCTTGCTGAACTGTGGATTCTGGATCCATTCCCAGAGTTTCTGATTTAGTCTGTCTCGGGTGGGGCCTGAGGATTTACATTTCTAGTAAGTTCCCAAATGATGAAGCTTTTGTTGCTGCTGTTCTGTGGGCCATGCTTTGAGAACCACTGGTATAATAGTTAAGAACTGGGCCCTTAGGCTGGACTGTCTTGGGTTCAGTAACCTGATCTTTCATTTATTCACTGTGTAGCCTTGGCAAAATACCCTGTTAAGCTTCAGTTTCTTCATTTGCAAATTGGAGAAATAATAGAATTCTACTCTCAAAAGAGATCTTGTGAAGAATCAGTAAATGTGTACAAACTTCTTAGCACAATGTTGTCATGGAGTAAATGTTCAATAAATGTTAGCTAGCACTCTTCTGTCTACAGAGTAGCAATGTCACTTCTAATATATAGTATAGAGACACTCCTGAGAATGATGCTCACAGTGCTTATTGTTATAGTGAAAGGTCAGAAACACCATTAGTACCCTTTCTTTTTTCTGTTTTCTTTTCTTTTCTCTTCTTTTTTTGTACCAGGGATTGAACCCAGGGGTGCTTTAACTACTGTAACTACTGAGCCATATCCCCATCTCTCTTTTTATTTTTTATTTAGAGACAGGGTCTCACTAAGTTGCTTAGGGCTTCACTAAGTTGCTGAGGCTGTCCTTAAGCTTGTGATCCTCCTGCCTCAGCCTCCTTATTCACTGGGATTATAGGAGTACACCACTACACCCAGCAATCAATACCCTTTCACAAGAGAGGAACCCAAATGTTATAGAATGAGGGAGCCAGAGCTAGAGCTACCAGCATGGGTAAACATCACATGAGAAAACAACTTGAGCATTAAAGTGGATCAAATGTCAACATCTCTTATTTACACTAAGTATAAATACACACAGAATAATGTCAGTTTTTAATGGATATATGTATACAGTAAAAGAGAATATGCACGGGAGTGAAAAGACCACCTGAGGCCAGAGGTTCCCACTAGGTTGGTAGAGGAGTGGACATGGAGTAGGGTACACAGGGGCTTCACATTTATCGGAAATTTTTTTTTCCAAATGGATCCTCTGAATACATTTATTATGACACTTCAAAGCTTAAGCCAAGGAAAGCATTTTTCATGAAACAGTACTAAGATTTTGATATTCATTTATCTAATTTTAGCAAACCATTAAACTCAAAACTTTTTCAAAAATTCACAGACGTGTTTGCATTTTAAAGATGGTGAAGTTTCAAAACATTAAATGTCTATATTGCAACATTTTTCCTTTTCTGATTTAAAAAATAACATACTCTTTTAATGAAGAAAATAATGACCATCTATGATAATAAAAAAGGACAGCAGCACTTCCAGTCATTCTCAGTAAAGGTGATGGCATTTTCCTAGTTATGCCAAAGCAGTGCCTGTTGCTGTCCTCAGAGCTAGAGTGAGAAGACACTCTGAGCCCTGAGGCCACAGGGCTCTGTTATCCCTGCTGCAGAGCTGGCCTGGGGGAAGGGCTGGCAGCTGAGGCGCCTGCAGAGGCTGCTGGTACTTGTCCTCCATCTCCCCTCCACACATTCCCATGAACCCAGTAGAGCCACTCCCAACCCACACTTCGCTCTTGTGATTTCTAGGGTTTTGTTTTTTATTTTTTATATTTTGCTTAACATGGCTTCTTTTTTATTTATTCTGATTTCATATACATGACAGCAGAATGCATTTTGATTCATTGTACACAAATGGAGCACCACTTTTCATTTCTCTGGTTGTACATGATGTAGAGTTGCATCATATGTGCATTCATACGTGTACCTAGGGCAATGATGTCCATCTCATTCCACCGTCTTTCCTGCCCCCACATCCCTTCCTCCCTCTCCCTTCCCTTTGACCAATCAAAGTTCCTCCATTCTTCTCATGCCACCCCCCAATATTGATCAGCATCCACTTATCAGAGAGAACATTCAGCCTTTGTTTTTTTGGGATTGGTTTACTTCACTTAGCATGATATTCTCCAACTTCATCCATTTGCCTGCAAATGCCATAATTTTATTCTCTTTTAATTCTGAGTAATATTACATTATGTATATGTACCACAGTTTCTTTATCCATTCATCTGTTGAAGGGCATCTAGGTTGGTTCTACAGTTTAGCTATTGTGAATTGTGCAGCTATAAACATTGAAGTGGCTACATCACTGTAGTATGCTGAGTTTTTATATATATATATTTTTTAGTTGTAGATGGACACAATATCTTTATTTTATTTATTTATTTTTATGTGGTGCTGAGGATCAAACCCAGTGCCTCACGCATGCAAGGCAAGCACTCTACCGCTGAGCCACAACCCCAGCCCTAGTATGCTGTTCTTAAGTCCTTTGGGTATAGACCTAGGAGTGGGGTAGCTGGGTCAAATGGTGGTTCCATATCAAGTTTTCTAAGGAATCTCCATATTGCTTTTCAGATTGGTTGCACCAATTTGCAGTCCCACCAGCCAGCAATGTGTGAGTGTGCCTTTTCCCCCACATCCTCACCAAAACTTATTGTTGCTTGTATTCTTGATCACTGCCATTCTTACTGGCATGAGATGAAATCTTACAGTAATTTTTTTTTAATTTTTTTTTTTTTTTAGTTGTAGATGGACACAATGTCTTTATTTTATTGGTTTGTATGTGGTGCTGAGGATCGAACCCAGGGCCTCACGCATGTGAGGCAAACGCTCTACCGCTGAGCTACAATCCCAGCCCGATCTTAGAGTAATTTTGATTTGCATTTTCTAATTACTAGAGATGTTGAACATTTTTTCATATATTTGTTGATTGATTGTACATCTTCTTCTGAGAAGTGTCTGTTCAGCTCCTCAGCTCATTTATTGATTGGTTTGTTTGTTTTTTTGGTGTTAAGTTTTTTGAGTTCTTTGTATATCCTGGAGATTAGTGCTCTATCTAATGTGCGTGTGGCAAAAATGTGCTCCCAAAATGTAGACTCTTTCTTCATCTCATTGATTTTTTTAAAATCTATTTATTTTTTGCTGAGAAGCAGCTTTTTAGTTTGCATCCATCCCATTTATTGATTCTTGATTTTTTTCTTGTGCTTTATTTATTAACTTCCTTAAAAAAAAACTGAAGCCTTTATGGCACCATGTTGTCAAAGTTAGATTTTGGGATCACCACCCAGGTTTCACTGGCATTCTTTTCTGTAGTCTTGAAGTTTTTCCCATTTCTTGGCTCAGGACTTTCACATAACCACATGTGAACATGGCTGGGTGGATGTTGTACCTCACACCAAGGTCCTTCATGTAACATTCATGTGATTTCTGTTCTGAAATCTGCCAAGTCTCTGTGCCATCTAATGCAAATATGTTATCTTTCTGATAAACATTTTTCTTTGTAAACAGGAGTTCTCAATAAAGACATGAAAACTTATTTGGTTGCCGCCTTTCTTGGACTGCAGCCAGTATTTGTAGGTATTTGTAGCACCGTTTGAGTATCGTGCCTGTTTTCCAGGGGATGAATAGTTTCTGCAGAATTTCCTTGGCTGGTGGGGCTGGCTCTGAGTTGGGGGACTGGGTTCCTAATCTACTTCTGCCTCCAGCTTTCTGTGGTAAGCTGCCCAGACTCTCTGAGCCTCAGAATCTTCTTCTGTGAACACGGAGGTTATACTGATGATATCTGGTGACCCTACTATTCTGTCAGTCTGTGAATCTCTGAGGTGGTGTAAAGGGCTGTGAGCTTCAGGCATAAACAGACAGCAGAGACAGGCTCAGTGTCTCTGCCAAGAGAAAAAAACACCCTTAGGTTTCAGTATAATCAAAATGGAGAAAGTGCTTGAGCTGAAAGTTACCCAGCAGCCTGGTACAGGATTGAAGTAGAACTCTGAATTATCCTCATTACATTTGAGATTGAAATGCCTGGGCATCAGGGAACTTATGTGAATTTGTGCCATTTCCAAGGCATTTTTCTATCCAAAAAAGTTCTCCTGGTTTAATAAAGGAGTCGGTCAGCCAGGAAGTATTGCTAGACCCTGATCTATGGGGTCTGTTGTTCCATTCCTGTTTCCAGGCAGTAGAAGAGGCCATTGTGCCTATCAGGCCTTAGGAGAAACATCTCCTGTGTTTTCAGTGTGAGTTGGAGGCTGGTGCCTCATGGGAACAGATGGTTTATTTCCCCACATCATCCTCTGATTGACCCAAGGTCTAAGCCTGGCTCCCCTGTACCACACTGAACAGTTATCCAGCTAGAGATCCCAACAGCTCAGCCAGACTTTCCCTAGCTAGGGCATGGTGCATTTTCAAGAGCTGCAAGGAGGACATGGGTATAGTTGGGACTGGCCACCAAGCCTCTCCTCTTGACCACACTAGAAATCTATGCCTGAAAGAGATCTACATGGGACTTCCTAAGAGACTGGGCCAAAGTTTGGACTCTGATCAGGTATCTTGAGTCTCAGGCTTTGTGCCTGAATTGCCACAGAGCCACCTCAGTGCCATATGTCTGTTGCCCCTTGCTAGGTGAGGGCACAAAGACTGGTGGGCCCCAGTACCCAGGTGACCTGGCTGGATAAGGACTGGAATATAGCTTTTGTATTGAGAAAACCAATGGAGCTGTGAACTGGTCACTAGTCCCAGGATCCAGATGTCAGGGGCTCCCTCCAGTGGCCATTTTGTGATAACAAAAGAAAACCTTGTTCACAGTGAAGGTTCTTAACATCTTTTATGAAAGACATTCAGGTAGTATCTATCAAATGATGTAAATGATTTAACAATTCTGCCTCTTGTGTCGTTTTTCCACTTGAACTAAATCTATGAATGGAGTCTTTACTATGTGCCAGGTACTCTGAAGCACTTGAGATACATAGCTGCATGAACCAAAATACCAATCTCTGTCTGAGCTTACTGTGTTAGTCAGCTTTCCATCAATCTAAGAAAATACCTGAGCTGGGTGTGATGTTGCACACCTGCTAATACCTGCAACTTAGGAGGCTGAGGCAAGAGGATGGCAAATTTGAGGGCAGCCTCAGCAACTTAGCGAGGACCTAAGCAACTTAGCAAAATTTATTCTCAAAGTAAAACAAAAGGGGCTGGGGATATGGTGCAGTGGTAGCGTGCTCGCCTAGCATGCATGAGGCACTGGGTTCGATCCTCAGCACCACATAAAAAAAAAAAAAAGATATTCTGTCCACCTACAACTAAAAAATAAATATTTAAAAAAAAAAGTAAAACAAAAAAGTTCTGAGGATGTAGCTCAGCAATAGAGCACCCCTGGGTTCACTTCTCCAGTACCAAAAATAGAAAAAGAACAAAAGAAAATACCTGAGATAATAAAAAAGAAATAAAGTTTATTTTGGTTCACACTTGTAGAGGTTTCCATCTAGGGTCTATTAGCTCCATTGCTTTCAGCCTGGGGTGAAGCAGCACATTAAGGTGGGAGGGGCACGATGGAGCAAAACCACTCACCTCATGGCCAGGAAGCAGGAGAGAAGGAGAAAGGGGCCAGGGTCCTCATATCTCCTCCAAGGGCAAGCTCTCAGTGACCTGAAGACCTCCTTCTAGGGCCTACCTCTTAAAGGTTTCACCATTTCCCAATAGCACCACCTTGGAAATCAAGCCTTTAACACATGGGCCTTTGGGGATATTTAAGATCCAAACCATAGCACTCAGAGTCCACTGGGAGTAGAAGAGGTAAGTTCTAGGACTGGGGAGTGGTGCTCAGTAGTAGAGCACCTGCTTAGCATGTGTAAGATCCTGGATCTGATTCCCAGCATCAAATAAAAAATAGAGCATTGTCCAATACAGTAACCGCTACTCATATGTGGTATTGATTAAAGTTTAGAAATTCACTTCTTCAGTTACATTAGCCACGTTTCAAGTATCTAACATGGCTACCAAATAGACAACACAGAGAACATTTTCATCATTACCAAAGACAGATTTCATCTATTAGACAGTCCTGGTTAGAGTATGTTGGAAGGTAATATGTGCTATGAAAATACATTGAGTTTTTTTTTAGAGTAAAATTTTTAAAAAGAGTTTGTGGAGGTGGGTAGGGGACTGCAATTTTAAATAAGTTGACTTTGGTGCATCTAATTTAGAGCTTTTGAAGAAGGATTTTAAGGAAGTTTGGGAGTGAACCATGGAAATACATGAGAGAAAAGCATCCCCAGGCAGAGGGGCAGGCAGGCACAGGCAAGAGTACACTAATTTGGTGGGAGTAGAGTGGGCCAGAGGAAAGAGGTAATAGGGGCAGATCATACAGTGCAGCATAGATCACTGTTATCCTACAGAAATCTATAAGGACACGGAGATATTAGCACAAAGACATTCTCGTGGCATTGTTTAAAGCAGCAAAAAATTAGAAGTGACAGAAGTGATCATTATTGGGGAATGATAACAGGTTCGTGCAGTGGTTGGCAAGGCTAAGAGTAATGACTATGCATAGCAAGCATCCTGGAGCCCACAGGCTGCAGTGAAAGGGCTGTTATCTTGGGTGACTGGGAAAAGCCTGGGGCCCTGGGGAGTTAGGGTTTGAAGTGGGACTGTGGCCTATGTTCTCTGTTCTCAATTTACTCTGTTGGAAGAGGCAAAGGCAAGGGGGGTGCTAAAGCCTCTCAAACCCTAACTTATCCTGGTTGGGGAAGGGTCACCAGTGGGGAGAGAATGGCCTAGAAACTAAGCACAAACCCTGTGGATTGCCACGATGTCTGGGCATAGAATGAGGTATTGTGTGGAAGAGGGAGGGTGGCTTCACTGATGATCTTCCCTTCTCCCTTTATGTTTCCCTGGCAGCGAATGGTCAAGAACCTGGAGAAGGAGCTGGTATTGCTCAAGCAGGAACTAGCCATCCATGACAGCCTGGTAAGGGGCTTCAGGCAAAGGATGCTAGATTGCCTGGGGCCAGGGGCAGACAGCATATGGGTCAAGCTCAGAGGAGGTGGGATAGATTGGGTGGAGGAGAAGGGGCAGCAGTAGGGGCAATGAGGGAGGGGGTAGAGTGAGGTCTTGCCTGGGCTGATGTTCATGGTCCTGAGAGTCTTCAAAGCAGAGGCAACTTCTCCCACTTTGTGGTCTACTGAGATTTAGCCAGTAGAACCCTCTAGTCTGGAACATCAGGCTTTAAGTCCAGTGGCCTTTCCTTCCCTCCCCCAACCCATTATCTTTCTCTGTCCCAAGCATCTGGCCCTCTCTGCAAGAACCAGATGGTGAAGCAAATAAGCCAGCTTAGGCATCCAGGGCCTAAGCCCAGGCTCCTAGTTTGGCTCAGAATGACCCCTGCTGCTCCTTCTTGGGCTCAGATCTTTTTTTAAAAAAAATTATTTATTCTAATTAAGTATACATGATAGCAGAATGCATTTTGATTCATTGTACACAAATAGAGCACAACTTTTCATTTCTCTGGTTGTACATGATGTAGAGTCACACCATATGTGCAGTCATACATGTACCTAGGGCATTGATGTCCATCTCATTCCACCATCTTTCCTGCCCCCATGTCCTGTCTCCTTCTTTCTCCCCCCTTTGACCAAAGCTCCTCCATTCTTCCTATGCCCCCTCCATTACGGATCAGCATCCACTTATCAGAGAGAACATTCAGCCTTTGGTTTTTGGGACTGGTTTTCTTTGCTTAGCATGATATTCTCCAACTCCATCCATTTACCTGCAAATGTTGGGCTCAGATCTTAATTGCTTATCTACCACATGTTTTTCATCCTCCTTCAAGGCCAACCGCACCCTCGTGACCTATGACCCCATGGATGAAATCCAGATTGCTGAGATCAACTCCCAGGTCCGGAGGTACCTGGAAGGGACACTGGATGAGATTGATGTAAGGAGCTCCTTTGCAGAACCACCATGCTCAGTTGGCTTTGGCCTCCCTGTTGTGGGCACACCCCCTGTGTGCTCTGCTAGCTTTGGAACTTCACATTAAATGGATGTAGTAGGCTGGGGAGGTTGTGCTGGACCCCTTCAACCCACCATAGCCTCAGCTTCGGTATTGAGGATCATAAGACTGTGGGGCTCCACAGAATAGCCAGTCCTCTTGAACACACAATGCATGGGAGGTGGTCTGTCTCAGGGGTGCAAGCACGGGCCCAGGAGCCAGGCTGCCTGGTTGGAATTCCAGCTCAGCTGTCTCCTGCCTGAATGACTGTCAGGTACTTCAGTGGCCCCATATGTAGAGTGGAGAGGGAAAATGAGCTGTGATTAACTGAGCTGTTGCCCCTCAGGTGCTTGCCAGTGCCTGGTGAAATGAAACTGATAAAGCATGGCAGTCAGACTGGTTATCTACAAGGAAGATTCCCAGGGCCCATGTTGGAGTGGGCCAAGGAGGAGAAACAGCAGATACACAAGGAAGGGCTCTCAGGGGGAAAATATATCCTGTTCTTACAGTGCAGGCCATCAAACCCTCACCAGGGAGCCACATGGGCTCCCATCTTCCCCTGATCCCCAGCTGTTAGTGTGGGCCGCTTGCAAGAGGCAAGCCTGAGACATTTTAGGATTGGGCTGAAATGGCTTTCTCAGCAGGGCCATTCTTGTATTTTTTTGTTTGTTTTGCTTTGTTTTGGTACTGGGGATTGAACCCAGGGATACTTTACCACACTGAGCTATATCCCCAGCCCTTTTTTATTTTTATCTTGAGACAGAGTCTCACTAAGTTGCTAAGGCTGACCTCAACTCTGAGATCCTCCTGCCTCAGCCTCCTAATACGCTGAGATTACAGATGTGCACCACTATTCCTGGCAGGGACATTCTCAAACTAACCCTTGATCAGGGGTAATGCCATAAGCTTTAGGGTCAGGAGGGAAGCTAGTGACCTTTCTCCAACCACAGATGTGAGTCTGTGCCCACTCCTAAGGGTTTGTTAATGGGGTCCATCTGAAGATGGCTGAACCTTTTGGAAACAGGAGAGAGGTGATTAAATTTTATTAAAATTTCTTTCTTAGAGTTATCAAGAACCAGAGATCTTTGCTTACATTTTTTTAAATATATTTTTTTAAGTTGTCAGTGGACTTTATTTGTTTATATGTGGTGCCGAGAATCGAACCCAATGCCTCACACATGCCAGGCAAGTGCTGTACCACTGAGCCACAACCCCAGCCCTCTGCTTAGATTTTATAGAGATTTTCACTTAGAAAAATTGGTTTTTATAGATTCAACAAATACTCAGTTTTAAAGCTGTTAATCAGGTGTTTCTCTGATCTTGAGGTAGGCTTGGCTGCCACTTTGCTGAGATGCTGTTTGCAGATGTCCCATTCTCAAAACATGATGGTCTTGAGTCAGCAAAAGGATCCTGATTTCTCTGCTAACATAGCCACAGCTTAATCCCTTGGTGCCCATGGTCTAATCTCTTTGTTATTCATTTCCCTCCAGATAATCAACCTCAGACAGATCCAGGAGGTGTTCAACCAGTTCCGGGTGGTTCTGAGGTGAGGGACTCCCTTATAGCCTCTCCTCACTCCAATTTCGGGCTACCATTTTCATTTCCCGTGGTCTGGGAACTTGCCTCCAAAAACATCCCCTTTTTCTCCTATATAAGGAGCCAGAGCAGTGTTTGGGTGTGCCCAGGTCCCAGGTGGATGTTTACTGAGTTCATTAATTAGACAGGAAGTCTTGTGGAGTGCCAGCCCTGAATGTGCCCAAATCAGGGCATCATGAATCTTCTTCACCCCCAACCTCAGGAGGCATTTATGGTTTATTTGGGTACTGGTATACCCACAGCCTGAGCAGCTCATACTGGCTGATGTCACAGAAGCTGGTCACATGATTCTGAGGGGCCTGTTAAGGACAGAACCTGACAACCCATGTGTGAGCATGGTCCCTAGTCAGGCTTAATACCTTTATTAAGTGTCATCTTGGAGCAGATACACTTGGCATGAAGGATAGCCTGTTCAGGTTTTGGGGCTGGAGAATGGCTGTGTGTATTGTGGAAGGAAGATAGGCCCTTTTGTCTGCTTTGCCTTCTGGCTCATGATGATAGGAGTTACCTTTATCACATACATGGGACCTCATCCAAACAACCTCTAATCCCAGTACTTGGTTCATGCCTGAGCTTATTCAGCATGACCACTGGTACAAAGTATTCTCTCACTTTCTCTCCCAAGCCAACAGGAACAGGAAGTGGAGGCAGCCTTACGCAGGAAGTACACTCTTATAGACAAGAATGACTTTGCAACCATTTCTGCTGTCCAGAAGGTAAGCACAGTTACCTCTTGCTGACAGCGCTTACCTCCAACTTTCCATCCTAGGTCAGACCTTTATAGAGCAGCAGGTATCATGTGTTAACCCAGAGATAGCATTGCCACAGGGAAAGGTAACACCAGAATATGCAAGAATAAACCACTTTTGCATTGAAAATGACTTCTATAAATTGTAGACATGGCTAATAGTAAACAAGACCAATTCCTGGAATTAGGTTGGCAATAGGTGTTAAGATCCTCAGGAATGAGGTAGGCATGATGGCACACACCTGTAATCACAGTGACTCAGGAGGCTGAGGCAGACGGATTGCAAATTTGAGACTAGCCTTAGCAACCTAGTGAAACCTAGTAAAATTTTATTTTATCAAATAAAATAAAATTGAAAAAAGACTGGAAATGTAGCTCAGTGTTAAAAGTATCCCTGGGTTCAATTCCTAGTACCACAAAAAAATTAAAAGATCCTCAGGGATGGTTTTGTCAGGGCCTTGATAAGGAAAATGAACATTCACTAAGGTGATCAGGAACAGCCCTGCTGAGGGCAGCCTAGCATCAGCAACAGCCAAGTCTTTGTGCGTGGGGTGAACATACCCACCCGAAACCTTGGGCCATATACACTTGTGTCCCTGAGGGACCTAAACCCTCACTCTAACCCAGACCCTTTGGTGGACCTCTTTGTTCAGGCAGGGCTCATGGATGTTAATGGCCACCTAGTAGGTGAGCCTGATGGACAAGGCTTTGGACTTGGAGTTGCCCCTTTCTCTACCAAACCTGGGAAGAAATCCAAGTCCAAGAAGACAGTCAAAGATCAGCCCAGGTGAGTGCACTTCCTGCTCTGCTTGCTTAGTTAGCACCTGGCCTCCTTAATGGATAAAAGCTGTTTCCTTCCCTACTGTGGTGTCTCAGCTACTGGGTAGTCACAGTGGATATCATTGCTGCCAATGCTAGCAAATCCTTGGGGCTCAGGTTGGGACCAGTTTGGAACCAACCATAATACAAGTGTCACCTCTAATCTTCACAGCAATCCTGTGAGGTAAAAGTTAATGTCTATTTTATTAATGAGGAAACTGGGGCTCAAGAGGGGAATTCACTTCCCAAAATCATACCACTGCTGAGTAATAAAGTTTGGGAAAAGATTCCAGCCAATACAGAGCCCATGCACTCTGGTATTTCCTGTGGTACCCCCATCACCACTTCAACAGACTGCTTCCACTGACTGACACTCAGTCACTTAAGTCTTCACTTCACCTTTTGGGCAAGACTCATTTGTACGTACAAGGTAGGTCTAGGTCCACTTAATGGACTATGTCCAGGCTGGGCTTTGTAGCAGGAGACAGGCATGCAGACTTCAGAGTTGGTGCCTGGGCTCACCTCCTTCTTAGAACATAGGAATCACCTTGAGTAAGAGGCAAGAGAACCAATCTATGTCTGTTTCCTCATCCTTAAAATGAGAATAACAACAATAATAATATCAAAGTCATTGAGGGCATTGTGAAGATAAGTGAATGAAAACAATCCCTGCACATGGGCCAATATGGATTGTAGAAAAATTTCACATGTAGGGTAGGAGTCATGTAGCAAAGGATGCCAATAACCTTGGCTACCACCTTCCCCTTCAGGAGGGGCAGTCATGTCCCAGCCTTCTCTGTTTAGTAACTGGTGCAATAACAGGCATTAAGGCTGGTCTCTTGAGCTACACTTGTTATAAGAAGAGAAGGAAATGGTGGTGTGAGCCATGGATGTGCTCCTGTCAGCTAAGTCCTGCTCAGGTGTGCTGCTCCTGAAGGGAAGACATATGAAGTGCCATCACTTGGAGAGGGGAGCACAGACTAAGGACTGATCAGAGCCACAGGGCAGACCTGTCCTGATTTGCCATTGGTCCACAGACAAGCCTGACCTGGGTGGGGCTCTGCCATCCCGGGGACACCTAAGTGATTAATACCTCAGAAGCCATTAGTGGTTTCTGAGAGCCTACAGTCCACCCCATAGGTCCATATGATTTGAAGCCATGGAGAGTGTGTCAGTCGGCTTTCTATCGCTGGAACAAAATACCTGAAATAAACACCTTAAAGGAGGAGAGATTTATTTTGGCTTAAGGTTTCAGAAGTTTCACTTCATGGTTACTTGGCCCCAATGCTGTGCCTGTGGTGAGGCAGATCATTCAGGCAGGGAGCACTGGCAGGACAGAGCTGCTTATATCATGGCTGTTGGGAAGCAAAGAATGAGATAGAGAGAGGAAGGGGCTGGGGATAAATGTAGACCCTGAGGGGATGCCTTCAAGGACCTACTTCCTCCAACTCAGCCCCACCTCTTAAGTTTTTAGCACCTCCCAATAGCTCAGCAAATTGTGAATCCATGATAGATTAATACACAGATGAGGTTAGAGCCCCCGTGATCCAATTACCTTCCAAAGGCCCCACCTCTAAGCATGGCTATCTTGGTAACAAAGCTTTAGGGGGATATTACAGATCTAAACCATAACAAAGTCTATCCATTTTTCCTAGGTGTGTCCTACTGGGATTGCTGAGGATCCTCATTCTGATAAAAGGAGAAAAATGCTTTCCTCTTCCCCATCTGCATGGCTTAGGGTCATACTCTTTGTCCTTGGGATATAAATCAGGATAGGAGCTAGCAGTGGCCAAATGCCTGGCTAGCAGCACAAGGTCCTGGGCTCAATCCAATCCCCAACACCAAAAAGAAAAAGCAAAGAGCTGAATGGGGTGGGTGCCTGGAGGAGTGAGGGCTGAGAAAGGTCTCACCTCCATGCCTGAGTTACCTCACTGCCCATGACTGAGCCCTGGGGCTTCCCTGCTTTCTTCCTCCAGCTCATCGGCAAGAAAGGAAGGTGCCAGCAGTCCTGTGAGTGGCAAAGACCTAGATATGGTTTCCACCTCTAAGACCCAGTTGGTCCCATCCTCTAAGGATGGGGATGTCAAAGATATGCTTTCACGGGACCGGGAAACTTCCAGCATTGAACCCCTTCCCTCAGACTCCCCGAAGGAGGAATCACGCCCACCCAGGTAACCATCTAAAGGACAGCTCCTGTACCAGATCAACTCAAACCAAAATTTGATCTTCAACATGTAAAGAGTGTCTTCAGATAAAAGAGAAATAAAATAGGCAATAATGGGCCAGACTAGGAGCAAGTCCAGAAAGAAGAAACTCGGGCTGGGCACACTGGTGCTGTCTTTGGATTGTTCAAGGATGTGCATGAAGAACTTTTTCCTCAGCCTAAGCACATTTCCAAACATTCCAGGAACTTAAAGAATTAGACAGTGAATAACCATAACACTGAGCACCTTCTTAATTCTACAATTAACATCTATATACTTAGTTCATATTGTTCCTAGCCATCTGTCTTATTTTTTCTTGTATTTCAAAGTAAGATGCCAACATCAATCCACTTCCCCCAACCCCAACATTTGATCTTATATCTTATTAACTAGAATTCTCAAAGAGTTTATTTTTTCAATTTTTTTTGTAGTTGTGTACGGACAGCATGCCTTTCTTTTTTTTTTTTTTGGTACCAGGGATTGAATTCAGGGGCACTCGACCACTGAGCCACATCCCCAGCCCTATTTGGTGTTTTATGTAGAGACAGGGTCTCACTGAGTTGCTTAGCACCTCGCCGTTGCTGAGGTTGGCTTTGAACTCAGGATCCTCCTGTCTCAGCCTCCCTAAGTGCTGGGATTACAGGCTTGCGCCACCGCACCCGGCTAGCATGCCTTTCTTTTATTTGCATGCAGGTGCTGAGGATCTAACCCAGAGCCTCACACATGCTAGGCAAGTGCTCTGCCACTGAGCTACAGCCCCAGCCTTCAAAGAGTTTTTTTTTTTTTTTAACTCTTTTTTATTTTTTTAGTTGTTATTTTATTTATTTGTATGTGGTGCTGAGAATCGAACCCAGTGTCTCACGCATGCTAGGCAAGCGCTCTACCACTGAGCTACAACCCCAGGCCCCTTCAAAGAGTTTCTAATAGTATAAAAGATGCTTTGGTGAAAAAAATGTAAAATTATATATACTGCATTGGCCTCAACCATTTCAAAATATATAAAAAAATCCCAAGAGTCATACTGAGGTATGGTTGCCAATAGATAGTGATGGTTGTGTTGTCTGTTTCTTATCCTTACTTTCCTTAGTTTCTGTGATAGGCATGCACCCTTGTGTGTTGAGTAAAACAGAAATTAGGGAATGATTGCTACATAGTTTGGCTCCCATCTGGGGAAGGTGATGCCTAGAACTTCCGCCTTCTGCCCACAGAAGTCACAGGGCATAAAGATGGAGTGCCAGGTGCTTCCCAGGCAGCTGCTCAATTTCTTACTTCTCCCTGGCCTCCCCCTCTTTCCCCAGGCCTAGCACCCCACCCTCCAAGCCAGTGGCCTTTGAGGACTTTAAGAATGAGCGAGGTAGTGAGATCAACCGCATCTTCAAAGAAAACAAGTCCATCTTGAACGAACGGAGGAAAAGGGCCAGTGAGACCACACAGCGCATCAATGTCATCAAGCGGGAGATTGACGTGACCAAGGAAGCACTGAATTACCAGAAATCACTACGGGAGAAGCAAGGTAAATGTGATGGGAAGATGGCCAGGGGAAATGGCTGTGGGATCTTAGAGTTATCCTGCTTCAAGTGGGGCAACCTTGGGCACTAGAGGACCAGATGGAGGAGGGCCAGCAGAGGGCACTGGGGTGTAGCCTTCACCCTTTGGGTCATATGGCTTGGCTCTAGTCAGTTCCTCAGGGATCACAGTCTTTCCTTGTTGGCCAGTCTCTGTCTGCCCCCATTACTGCATTATCTCAGACCCAGATGCTAGGCCTTCCACCTGAAAGATGCTGCTGTCCATGGAGAAGCTGGCCCATGGCCCTGCAGAGATATCCTTAGGAGATGGGTAGCTGGTGACCCCTTACAAGGTCCTTGGGTCTTGCTGGGGTCTCTTCACTGCCCTGGATAGGCAGATTGCTTCAAGGATTCTATAGGGAGCATAAACAACTGAGGAGGGAAATAATAATGTGAATGCCAGAGGGCCAAGGAACTCACTGTCAGTAAAACTGTTTCCTATGCTGAAACTCTGACATCTGTGCTGGCTTGGCAGTCTTGTTTCCTAGGGCAGATGACATGGTTGCCCCAAGATCGGAGAGTAGAGACCTCTGCATAGAGACAGTGCTTACCTGGTTGCCCTGAGTCTCAATGCTCTTGTCCCAGTGTTACACACAGCCTACACCCTCACTGTGGCCGAGCTTGATTATGCAGAGGACTCGTATGTGAATGATTGTCAAGTGTGAATTCCCAGGTCCCCAGCCAGTGTTTCTTTCTACCCAGGAGATATAGAGCAGGGCCCAGAACCTGCATGGTTTTTGTTTTTGTTTTTGTTTTTGGTACCAGGGATTAAACTCAGGGGTACTCGACCACTGAGCCACATCCTCAGCCCTATTTTGTGTTTTATGTAGAGACAGGGTCTCACTGAGTTGCTTAGCACCTTGCCATTGCTGAGGCTGGCTTTGAACTTGTCCTTCTCCTGTCTTAGCCTCCTAAAGTGCAGGGATTACAGACGTGCGCCACCGGTACAGCTCAGAACCTGCATGTTAATGAGTGACCACCTGACTCTCAGAGGAGGGTTCAGAGACCACTGTTACTCACTTTCCTGATTCCATATCTTCATCTTCTTCCAGTTAAATTACAACTTGGTTCCATACCAGTTTTTGTGAGTGATCTCTGATGTCATGTGATTTATTCCTGCAGGCCAGATAAGTCATCTGACCATCGAGGAGTGCATTTTACTTATCTATTTCTTTTTTTTTTAAATATTTTTATTAGTTGTTGATGGACCTTTATTTTATGTACTTATTTATATGTGGTGCTGAGAATTGAACCCAGTGCCTCACACATGCTAGACGAGCGCTCTACCACTGAGCCACAACCCCAGCCCTACTTATCTATTTCTCAGAGAACAACTTTATTTCTAAATTCGTGGAGCCATTACACTCATGCCCTGCAGACCAACCATGACATGCTATTCCAGAGGGCAGAGCCCTCCAAACATCTGGAAATCTGAAGAAAGAGTGAGGTGACTCCAAACCCTATGTTTGGAGTCTATGTTCTCCCACATAGAACCTCAGGAAGAGAACATGGTGAAGATTTTTTTTTTTTTAATTTTTTTTAGTTGTTGATGGATACAATGTCTTTTTTTTTTTATTGCTTTGTATGTGGTGCTGAGGATCGAACCCAGGGCCTCACGCATGCGAGGCAAGCGCTCTACCGCTGAGCTACAATCCCAGCCCATGGTGAAGGTTTTATAGAACTAGCAAACACTTCTTTGTCCCCTCTGCTCACACCTTTGAACATACAACTCCTTATCATATATTTGCACATTTAAAGTAAAATGCCTGCATGCTGTACTGACATAATATTTACTCCTAAGTGTGCTTTAAAATGGATATTTTTCAAAGGATGAAATGAAGAAGAAATGAACAATATTTTTTAAAATAACTTTTAAATTTTTATCTGCCAGTATCAAAAAAATTTTTTTTTCTCTTTCCTCCCCAAAGCAGTTTTACATCTGCTGTTATTAATAAGGAACCTTGTCCAAATGCCTTATGGTACTAGCCAGTGATGGCAGTTCACATATATCATTTATAAGAAAAAGAAACATTTGGTTAATAGAAGTACTTACTAAATATCTTTATTTCCGAATTCATGGAGCCATTACACTCATACCCTGCAGACCAACCATGACATGCTATTCCAGAGGGCAGAGCCAATGGAGTTTAAGATCAAAATGAGCACTGTACATGGGCCATCTCCTCTGCCCACCTGTCCCTTTCACCCTACGATGATATGCCAGCATTTTTCTCTCTTTCTTGGATATCTTCCTCCCCCCAATGCCAGGTGGATGCCTTCTCATTCTCCTTCTCTATCACCCTGCAGGTGAGTATGAGAACAAGGGGCTGATGATCATCGATGAAGAAGAATTCCTGCTGATCCTGAAGCTCAAAGACCTTAAGAAGCAATACCGAAGCGAGTACCAGGACCTGCGTGACCTCAGGGCTGAGATCCAGTACTGCCAGCACCTGGTGGACCAGTGTCGCCACCGCCTGCTCATGGGTGTGCCACTTTGAAGGGTTAGGTAGCTGCTCAAGGTTGGGAGGCTCAGGGCAAGGTCTCAACCCAAGTTCTGAGAATGCCCTCTGAGGTGTTTGCTAACCCAGGCAGGACTGGGAGGGGCTTCAGGCATGTGGTTCCCAGGTCCTTGAGGGCTGGAGATGGAGACAAAGACAGGGTAAGATACTGGAGCAGGAAGTGAATGGGGCTGAGTCTGCATCAGGTACAAGACTCCTTGGTGCTTGCAGCCTTTACCTGCTTCCACAACTCACTTCACAGTACTGTCTCCCACCTTCTCACAGAATTTGACATCTGGTACAATGAATCCTTTGTCATCCCTGAGGACATGCAGGTAGCACTAAAGCTGGGCAGCAGTATCCGGCCAGGCATGGTACCTGTCAGCAGGATTGTATCTCTGGTGAGTACACAGGGTAGAAGCATGGTGTGGCAATGACTAAACTGGGCAATGGCAGCGCCTGTACTCTCCATGAACATGGAAGTATGCCTTTCCTGGCTGGCCCAGACAGAAGACTGACATAGGTCTCTCCTCAGTTATCGAGGGGTGGAGACAGAAAGAAACACTATTCTTTTTTCTATTCTTAAAATTTTTTTTTATTTAAAAAAATTTTTATAGTTGTAGATGGACAGAATGCCTTTATTTTGTTTGCTTTTTTAAATATGGTGCTAAAGATCAAACTCAGTGCCTCACACATGCTAGGCAATTACTCTGCCACTGAGCTCCAGCTCCAGCCCAGAAACACCATTCTTTTTTGTTTGTTTGTTTTTGTTTTGGGGTTTTTTTTTTTGTTTTGTTTTGTTTTGTTTGGTACTGGAGATTGAACTCAGGGGCTCTCAACCACTGAGCCACATCCCTATTTTGTGTTTTATGTAGAGACAGGGTCTCACTGAGTTGCTTAGCGCCTCGCCATTGCTGAGGCTTGCTTTGAACTCATGATTCTCCTGTCTCAGCCTCCCTAAGTGCTGGGATTATAGGCTTGTGCCATTGCACCCAGCTCAGTTCAGAAACACCATTCTTTTTTTTTTTTTAATTTTTTTTAGTTGTTGATGAATCTTTATTTTATTCATTTATTATATGTGGTGTTGAGGATCGAACCCAGTGCCTTGCGCATGCTAGGCAAGCGCTCTACCACTGAGCTACAGCCCCAGCCCCAGCAACACCATTCTTTTTTTTTTGGTATTGGGGATTGCACCGACCCCTGAGCCACATTCCCAGCCCTATTTTGTGTTTTATGTAGAGACAGGATCTCACTGAGTTGCTTGCTTAGCGCCTCGCCATTGCTGAGGCTGGCTTTGAACTCATGATTCTCCTGTCTCAGCCTCCCTAAGTGCTGGGATTACAGGCTTGAGCCACCGCACCTGGCTCAGAAACACCATTCTTATTACTGCTTTCTGGGGTGATTCATCCCGGCCAGGTGACAGTTACAGGGGGTCTGTGAGGATGCTGATAGGTATGGGGGCTACAGGGTTGTGAGATTCCTGGGTGGGGCTTGCACACCCAGAAAGGAGACTCTCCTGATATCTACCACAGGCCCTGCCAGGGATGATCCTGACAATGCCAGGCTGAAGGAACTATTTTGTATTGGATCTCCCCCAGGGAGAAGATGACCAGGACAAATTCAGCCAGCTTCAGCAGACTGTGCTACCTGAGGGACCTGATGCCATCTCCTTCTACAATGCCAAAGTCAAGACAGAACAAAAGGTAACTTGGGAAGTTTCTGTCTTTAGGAAGGGTGGGGGTCTTTAGGGACCTCATTACTAGGACACCCAAAATTATACTTCCTACTTTAGAGCTGCAGGGCAGGAATGGTGCCCACCCAGAGAGATCCAGAGTTGTCCACGGTCCAGAGTGTCTTCTGAAGCTCAGAACAGAGACAGGGCTGGACCATAGAAGGGTCCCACAGACCACTGCTAGGCCTGGATGTGGCCGGTGCATACTGAACCATCCTGTGGGTGGTTCACAACTAAAGACAAGATCCAGGGATCCTCCACTGTCTGTCAAGGAGGACCTCTCCAAGGGCAAGCCACTCTGCACAAGTGGCAAGGGACAGAGGATCACATTCAGCCAAGGCAGAGATAGACATGGTCTCAGCCATACATTGGACCTATGACTCTTCTCCCTGAGCAGGTTGGGCTGGAGCAGAGGATCTCCACTCTGCCAAGGCCCAGCCACAAGCCAGAACAGAGAGGGCTTTGTGTGCCATGCACCCATCTGTGTCCAGAGGCAATTCGTATACACTGTGGCAGGTGCATATGGAATCACTGCCCAAATGAGCCTATTCTTTATATTTTTATAAAGCAGGTGTGGTAGTGTATGACTCTAATTCCAGCTACTCAGGAGGCTAATCACTTGAGCCTAAGTTTTAAGGCCATCATGGTCGACATAGCAAGATCCTATCTCAGACAAAAGAATTTTTAAAAATATTTTTTAAAATTGTGGATGGACATAATACCTTTATTTTATTTATTTTTATGTGGTGCTGAGGATTGAACCCAGTGCCTCACATGTGCCAGGCAAGCGCTCTGTCACTGAGCTACCACCCCAGCCCAGAAAAACTTTTTTGTAGTTATTTATTTACATTTTAATAGGTGATACATTTGAGTGTTTTAAACATTAAAAAAGCATGGTGGGGGAGCTGGGTATGATGGTACATGCCTGTAATCCCAGCAGCTTGGGAGGTTGAGGCAGGAGGATCGTGAGTGCAAAGCCAGCCTCAGCAAAAGTGAGGCACTAAGCAATTCAGTGAGACTCTGTCTTGATAAAATACAAAATAGGGCTGGGAATATGGCTCAGTGGTTAAGCATCCCTGAGTTCAATCCCTGGTACCCCCGCAAAAAAATCATGGGGGTGTAGCTCAGTGGTAGAGCACTTGCCTAGCATGCATGAGTTCTGTCCCCAGTGCTAGAAAACAACAAAACAAAACAAAAACCATGGAAGTACAAGCACCCTGTGCCCATCTTTTAATCTCCCATTGGCTCTCTGACAGGGAACCCCTATCACTTGTTTCTAGTGTTTTCTTGCACTAGAAATTTGCTTTTACCACTTAGCAATACATCCTGAAGATCATTCCATGTCAACCTATATAGGTGCTATGAGGATGTATAAAAAATTTTTTTTTCAATATTGGGGATTTACCCCAGGGGAACTCTACCATTGAGCTACATCTCCAGTCCTTTTTATTTTTTTGTTTGTACACAGTGTCTCGCTAAGTTGCTGAGACTGGCCTTAAGCTTGCTAAGTCTGGCCTCAGTCTTTGAATAACTGGGATTACAGGTGGGAGCCACTGCACTTGGCTCAAAAGTTTTTTTAACCTAACTCATATTGATGAACATTTAGTAGTTTACAGTCTTTTTTTTAATTATTTTTTTCACTCTGTGGTGCTGGCAATTAAACCCAGGCCCTCCTTTTATTTATTTTGTTTGTGACACTCTTTATTAATAAAAATATAGCTGTGATAATTGAGCTTTTTTTTAACATTTATTTTTTAGTTGTAGGTGGACAGAATATCTTTATTTTATTTTTATGTGGTGCTGAGGATCGAACCCAGTGCCTCACATGTGCCAGGCGAGCACGCTACCACGGCGCCATAACCCCAGCCCATAATTGAGCTTTTATAAATGTGAATTTGCACATATGTGTGAGTATATATGAAAGGCAATTTTGTAGAAGTGAATTTCTTGGTTAAAAGGACATTTGTATTTTCAATGGGTCTGCCAAATTGCCTGCCTAGAGGTAAACCCATTTGTGCCCTCATAGCAGCCTATAGGATGCTCGCAATAAATGGTATACCATTTTTGTATTGTTTTCCAATCTGAAGGGTGAAAAATGTTCTCTCAGTGTAGTTTAATTTGTTTTTCTCTTACTATGAGTGAACCTCTTTTCATGTTTAAGAACCATTTTAACTTTTTCCTACAAACTCTTCACATTTTTGCTTGTTTTTCTTTTTTCTTTTCTTTTATTTTTTGCAATGCTGGGGATTGAACCCAGGGCTTCACATATGCTAGGTACATCCCCAGCCCCTTTTGCTTGTTTTTCTATTGGTTGTAGGGTTTGTATAGTTTATTCTTTTTTTTTTTAAAGCATCATAGTTATACATAGTAGTTGGTTCATTTTGACAAAATCATACATGTATGGACTTTGATTTACTGCATTTTAGTTCCCATTCCCCAACCTTTCCCTCCCTTCTTTCCTCCTCCTGTTCTCCTTCCTTTATTCTACTGATCTTCCTTTCATTCATTTATTTACTTTTTTTTTTTTTTTGGTACTGGAGATTGAACTCAGGGGCACTCGACCACTGAGCCACATCCCCAGCCCTATTTTTTTGTTTTATGTGGAGACAGGGTCTCACTGACTTGCTTAGTGCCTCACCATTGCTGAGGCTGGCTTTGAACTCGCGATTCTCCTGCCTCAGCCTCCCTATATTTAGTTACTTTTTTTTTTAATATTTTTTTAGTTGTAGATGGACACAATGTCTTTATTTTTTTATTGCTTTGTACGTGGTGCTGAGGATCGAACCCAGGGCCCCACGCATGCGAGGCAAGCACTCTACCGCTGAGCTACAATCCCAGCCCCTATATTTAGTTACTTTTGATTGGTGCTTTCTACATATACATAAAGGTGGAATTCCTGTGATATATTTATATATGTACATAACATAATTTTGTTAAATCTGTTTTGCATTTCCTTCTTTCCTGTCCCTCCTCCCTCCCTGTCTCCTCCTATAACTCTACTGATATTCCCTATGTTGTTTATGATATCTGATCCCACTCCCACCATCTTTTTCCCCTTATTTTACTCTAGCTTTTTTTTTTTTTTTTTTGGTACTAGGTATTGAACTCAGGGACACTCGACCACTGAGCCACATCCCCAGCCCTATTTTGTGTTTTATGTAGAGACACTGAGTTGCTTAGCGCCTCGCCATTGCTGAGGCTGGCTTTGAACTCGCAATTCTCCTGTCTCAGCCTCCCAAAGTGCTAGGATTACAGGTTTGTGCCACTGCGCCCGGCTGAGAAAACATTTAACTCTTGAGTTTCTGAGTCTAGCTTATTTCATTTAGTATGACATTCTTCATACATTTACCAGCAGATGCCATAAACTTTATTCTTTTATTTCTTAGTTATAGGAATTTTTATATATTAGAGAAGTTAGATTTTTTAGTATGAGTTACAACTACTTTTTTCTATTTGTCATTTGTTGTTTTTGAAAATATTTTTTAATTGTTGATGGATCTTTATTTATGTGTATGCAGTGCTGAGAATTGAACCCAGTGCTTTATGCATGCCAGGCAAGCACTCTACCACTGAGCCACAACTCCAGCCCCTGTCATTTGTCTTTTGACCTTACTTTTTTGTTGTTGTTTTGTTGATTTTTATGATGAGTGCCTTATTTGAGTGCCATAAGAAAACATATTACACTGGATAATTTTGTATTATTATTATTATTATTATTATTATTATTATTATTATTATTATTGGTACTGAGGATTGAACTCAGGGGCACTGGACCACTAAGCCACATCGCCGGTCCTATTTTGTGTTTTATGCAGGGACAAGGTCTCACTGAGTTGTTTAGCGCCTCGCCGTTGCTGAGGCTGGCTTTGAATTCGCGATTCTCTTAGCCTCCCAAAGTGCTGGAATTACAGGCGTGTGCCACTGCACCTGGCTCCAGTTTATTAATACCATTCTCAGCTGTGTCTAATCAGCTATGTCTAAAGTTCTATTTGGTTCTCCTTCAAATATGCTTGATCATATTTTATAAACTCTTATTTCTTGCTCTTTAAAAATAATAACTTTTTTGAGATATACTGTTATACATTTTACCCTCAAAATTGTACAACTCAATGGTTTTTAGTATCTTCACAAATAAGTGCAACTAAAGTGAATTTCAGAACATGTCATGCTCTGCTTTTTTTTTTTAACTCATAAATATTTCAGTGTTCGTGTCTTAAAAACAAGGACATTCTCTTAAATTATAATGATGTAATAATCAAAATCAGGCAAATAAACAGTAAAGCAATAATATTATTTAATCCAAAATCCGTACTCAACTTTGTTGTGGTACTGGAGGTTTAACCCAGGGCTTCACACATGCAAAGCAAATGCTCTCTACCTCTACGTTACACCCCCAGCCCTTTTTATTTTATTTTGAGATAGGGTCTCACTAAGTTGCCCAGGCTGGCTTCAAACTTACAACCCTACTACCACAGCTTCCCAAGTAGCTGGAACTATAGATATATTTCACATTTGGCCATTTTCAACTTGACTATTCTCTTAAAGATATCCTTGACAACTATTCTCCCCTCTTCCTTTGGTCCAAGATCCAATCTAAGATTACATATTACATTTTGTTGCATTGTCTTCTCAAATCTGGAACAATTCCTTATCTTTCCTTCTATTTCATGATTTTGATTTTTTTTAAAATATTTTTTTAGTTGTAGATGGACACAATACCTTTTTATTTATTTATTTTTATGTGGTGCTGAGGATCAAACCCAGTGCCTCTCGCATGCAAGGCAAGCACTTTACCACTGAGCTACAATCCCAGCCCTGATTTTGATATTTTTGAAGAATACAGGCCAGTATTTGGTAAAATCTTTCTCAAATGTTTTCTTACTATTTTTTTAAAATATATTTTAGTTATACATGGACACAGTGTCTTTATTTTGTTTATTTATTTTTATGTGGTGCTGAGGATCGAACCCAGTGCCTCACACGTGCAAGGCAAGCGCTCTGCCACTGAGCCACAACCTCAGTCCCGTTTTCTTACTATTTAAATTCAAGTTATGCACTTTCAGCAAGTGTAACAGAAATTATGTTTTTTGTGGTGTATTGTATTAGGAGGCACATTGTTCCATTCCTGTTGAGGCTAATTTTGGTCAATTGGTTGAGATCATCCTGAACATATAAGAGGATAACATATCTTTGACTTCAGAGAAAGAGCTTCAAAAGTTTTATTGCTTTGTGTAAATTCTTTTAAACGTACTTTACTTGTAAGTTATTTCAAGATCATAGAAAATTTGAGTCAAAATGATTTGCATGGTTACCACCATTAATTTATCTCTTGATATCAGACAAATTTTGCATTTTCTTTTTTTTTGTAGGGACACTTTTATGTTTATTTATTTGTTTGTTTTTGGTAGTGGGGGTTTTGAACTGAGGCACTCTACCACTAAACTACATCCCCAGCTTTTTAAATTTTCATTATTTTTGGCGGGGAGGTACCAGTGTTTGAACTCAGGGGCACTCGACCACTGAGCCACATCCTCAGCCCTATTTTGTATTTTATTTAGAGACAGAGTCTCACTGAGTTGTTTAGAATCTTGCTTTTGCCGAGGCTTGCTTTGAACTCCCTATCCTCTTGCCTCAGCCTCCTTAGTCGCTGGGATTATAGGCATGCACCACTGTGCCCAGCTCATTTTTTATTTTGAGACAGGGTCTCACTAAGTTGCTGAACCTGGCCTTGAACTTTTGATCCTCCTGCCTCAGCCTCCTCCTAAGTTGCTGGGATTACAGGCAGGCACCGCCATGCCTAGCTCAAACTTTGCACTTTTATTAAATGCTTTCAAACATTCAAATAAAAATTTAAATTCTAAATCATTGAATAGAGGAACAATTTTTTTTGTAGTTGTAGATGGACAGCATGCCTTTATATTTATTTTTATATGGTGCTGAAGATCAAATCCAGTGCCTCACATGTGCTAGGTAAGCACTCTGCCACTGAGCTATAGCCCCAGCCTGGAACTATATGTTTCTATAGGTAAAAATTCTGTTCTCTCTATTCCTCTATCTCTAGGAGAACCCTTTGTATTGGCCATTTTTAATGGTTTTTTTAAAATTTTTTTTTATATCTTTATTTATTTTTTATGTGGTGCTAAGGATCGAACCCAGTACCTCACGTATGTGAGGCAAGCGCTCAACCACTGAGCCATAACCGCAGCCCCCCCGTTTTTAATGTTTAAAACATGCCATGCACACAGATGTTATAACTGAATCAGTTACATTATATATATATAGTAACTATATTGTTATTATATATATAGTTATAGTTACTATGTATATAGCAACTATATACATAGTAACTATATATATAGTGTATAGTTACACCACACACACATACACACACACACACACTCACACACATATATGCAGGATCAGATTTTTTCAGAATAAAAATCTATTTCCTGTTTTACTGAGTTTCTTCCATAATGGTGTGTGTATGTGTGTTTAAATCTTGAGTTCACTACAAGTTCAAGGCCAGTCTCAGCACTTTAATGAGACCCTAAGCAATAGTGAGCCCATCTCAAAATAAAAAATCAAAAGTGATGTAGCTCAGTGGTAAGATGCCCCTGGATTTATCCCCCAGTACCAATAAACAAACAAACAAACAAATAAATAAATAATAATGAGTTGATTTTTGAATTTACACCCTAGGAGTCCAGAGCACATATGTTGAGATTACTTTAATTCTGAAAGACTTTGATCTTGCTTTTTGCAGTTAGCAAGGGAGCATCACCAACCCAGGACATTTTGACCTCATCAAGAATCCAGCATTTTGAGTTCATTTATCTGTCTTGTGGAAGAATTTGGGATTTGGCTGCATATTCCAAGCTAGTTTTTTTTTTTTTTTTTTAGTTGTAGTTGGACACAATATCTTTATTTATTTATTTTTATGTGGTGCTGAGGATCAAACCCAGTGCCTCACGCATGCGAGGTAAGCGCTCTACCACTGAGCTACAATCCCAGCCCCTCCAAGCTAGTTTTAACACATACTTACTTACTGCTCACTCTTTCTGTTTCAGCTCACTTTTTCCACCTGCTTTCTAAAAGCAGAGCAATGCAATAAGTAGAATTTGTGAACATCTAGCTGATTTCAGTTATAGAGGGAAGGCTTTTTAGAGTTCCTTGACTCTAACTCCTCTAGAGACAGAATCCTCTTTTCCTTTCAAACCATTCTGTCAGAAACTTTCAAATAGGTCCTTGAAATGTGCGTGCTTCCTTTTAAACATACCTACAGATAATTTTTTTTTGGTACCAGGGATTGAACTCAGGGGCTCTCGACCACTGAGCTACATCCCCAGCCCTATTTTGTGTTTTATGTAGAGACAAGGTCTCACTGAGTTGCTTAGCACCTTGCCATTGCTGAGGCTGGCTTTGAACTCACGATTCTCCTCTGTCAGCCTCCCAAAGTGACTGCAGATAATTTTAATACAGTTTTACATACTGTCTTTAGGATGAAAGAATGAAAGTGTTTGAATGTAATGTTATTTCTCATAGAATTGGTGCTATTCAGAGGGAATCCTTATCCAGAAATAGTGAAATTTGCAGGAAGAATGATGAGATGAATGTGAATGACATAGTTTTGGAGTGCCTGTTAAGTTCACACCTCCTGATCAATTCCTGTTTTCTCTCTTTCTCTTTGTCCAGCATAATTACTTGAAAACCATAATGGGCCTCCAGCAGGCACATAGAAAATAGTCTCATTGCCCGTACCTTGAAGTTCCTTCAACTCCAACCTGCTTTAGAGGAGCTGCGAAACCACCTTTTGAGAGCCCCAACCACTTTGCTCCAAGTCTGTGACCCAACACAGAGAACACATAACGGCTCACCTGCTAGGAAGTGTATTATCCAACGACACCCTTGCTTAACTCCACAGAACACTTGGGGTTTTAATTCATTGTTTTATATGCAGGGACAGGATAAATTACTTTCTAGTTTGGTCTTCTAATGCTCATTCAAGTAATTTGTTGTATTTCCTGTGTGAAAGGACATCTTCCCTATGTACAGATTGGGTTGGAACTGAGTCTGCAGTGGGAAAGCAAAAAGGTAGCTCAGCCATGCTCTTCCTAATGGGATTTATCCCTCTGATTAGCCCCTTTCCTGTACTAGATGGAGATCCTGGGGCACGCTTGGTCTGAAGAACCTTGCTTCTCACAGTTCCCTCAGACCATAAGTTCTATCAGGGCATCCTTTCTGTGTTACTGTGCCAGTGGATGCAGGGGGAGGCCCTTCTTCCTTGGCAACCAGCAGAGAACCTGAATGAGGCAGATCTTGGTTTATGTGCCCGGAAGTGGGTGAACAGCTGCTGGGAGACATGCCCTTTGTGTGTTACCAGCACATGTGTGGGCTAGGTGTCAGGGTCTCTCTCTCTCCCCCTGTGACCCAGATAAGTACAAGTGAAAGTGGCCAGGATGCCCTGGATAGAAACAGGGATCATCACACTGTCAGGGCTGAATAGGAAAGAAAAGACATTACTCTCCAGTCCAGTTCTCAGGCATGGCTGGGACCCCTCATGATATTTCCAAAGAGGAAAAGCTCAGTGCCTTGCTCAGAGGAGAAATGGAGACTACCTGGAGGCTTCCAAGATGGCTGATGCACCATTGGGCTGCAAATTAAGTCTCTGGGGAACAAGAAATTTCAGTTTCCTTGGATCTTTCTGTTCACACCCACTTCTGTTCTTGTGGGCCAGGGCCCCAGCATTGAGTATACTCTGTGAGTGCTTCCTGAACACCTCTTAGTGCTGCTATGACTGGGGCCAACAATGGGAGAGGAGGACCTGGTCACCTGGGAGAATGTAAGAGATAACATCTGGTGGGTGATGTCTGGTCTAGGGCCACTTTTATGAGGAAAGAAGGAAGTCTTCTTACCTGAAGAAGAGAAATGTGACAGCATCCCAGGGGGTGTGCCAGGTAGAAGGGAAACAAGGGGATTTGATTTGTATGGTTCCCAAATGTAGACTGGAGGAACAGGAGCAGACATTTCCCCAAAAGATAGAAATGGCTGAAAGACAGATTGTTATCTCAAAATAAGAAGAAGCTTAAAATGAGAGCAGTCCTGGCATGAAGTTAGTAGTGAAAGCCCATAGTAGTGGGCTGTCTGGCAAGGGGGCTGCTTATAGTGGGAGGTTCAGCTGAATGGCATCTGCCCATTCTGACCCTATAATTCTGCTTTTTAGCCCATCAGAGCAATGGATGTGGGTTTTGTTGAAGAGAAAGCAGAAAGGCTTTCTTTGAGGTCCCTGTACTCTCTTCTTTCCCACCCATTTTCTCTTTCACTGAAGGATAATGAGTCCTGAAATAGGTTTCAGAGATTCTGGGCAAAGGGTTCTAATTCCTTCCTTTCCTGGCTGTCCTTAGCATTTCAGGACTTGTTTGGGGTTTCTAGGTCTTTGGAGGCTTCCCGGAAAACGGGGCATAGTAAACAGGGGATACATCTTGTTGGGACCATGGGAAGCAGCTGTTTGTGGTATTCCTGATCTCTCTTCCCTTCAGTTCCCATAAGTGGCTGGAATGGCCTGGCTCTGCTGGACATCCTGTCCACTGGAACCCCTAGATAGCCAGCCCTGAAGTTCTTTGGCCAGGTCAGGTTGGGCCTTTGAAGTGGCAGCTGGTCCTAGATGCCGGAACTTTTGTCCCTAGTTCTTTTGTTTATCACATAGGCCTCTTTAGTCAGTACTGGCACAAACTGAAGCAAGTAATCACCAGGGTAGGCAGAGCCATAGGAATAAACTTGATGGTACCCAGTAGATTACCCTCCTCAAAATCTCCCTAGAGAAGCCGATGCTTCCAATATGACAAAGAAGATAGGGACATTAGGTGAAATGGGCCTATCACATGGGTCTTTCATTTCAGAAAATAGTTTCTCCTGAGTTAATATTACCATCCAAATCAACTGTGAAGTGATTTCCAATTCTATCAATGGGATACCTGGGATGAGTTGAACATATTTCTTCTGCAAACAGAGAGGCTGGTTAAGTTTAACATTTTTTTAAAATATTTTTTTAGTTATCAGTGGACTTTATTTCTTTATATGCGGTGCTGAGAATCAAACCCAGTGCCTCACACATGGTAGGCAAGTGCTCTACCACATTTTTTTGAAATGCAAAGTTAATTTGTAGAGCCAGGGAGGGTGGCACACGCTTGTAATCCCAGCACTTTAGGAGGCTGAGACAGGAGAATTGCCAGTTCAAACACAGCCTCAGCAACGGTGGGGTGCTAAGCAACTCAGTGAGACCCTGTCTCTAAATAAAATACAAAATAGGGCTGGGGATGTGGCTCAGTGGTCGAGTGCCCCTGAGTTCAATTCCCAGTATTAAAAAAAAAAATTAATTTGTAGTAAAGAAGGTACTGCCAGGAGCTGGAGAAAAGGAAATTGAAAACTAAAATGGTGAGCATATGAACTAGCTGTGATTGGTAGGGACTGGGATAAAGTGTGTGAATAGATTGTTGGACCTGAGGATTAATGTCCAAGCAAGTATGAGAAATAAGACATTGACTCATGCCAGATAGGAAGTTGAAAATCAGACTCCCTGCATAAAGATGGTATCCTAAAGACTTCATCTTCAATGAAGAGGTAAGCTATAAAAAGTTCCCTCACTGGTGTAGAGAAAAAAGAATTTTCCACAGAGATGCAAGGGAACAGTTTCCATGAGAGTTTGCAACCAGGATTTGAGATTCAAACTTACGCTGTATGGTCCATGAACCACCAGGCTGAGAAATTAGCATGAAAATTATCCCCAGGCTAAGGGTAACCCTGAAACAAATTTAAAAATCTACTGTATGTGCCCTTTCCCCAGCCATAAAGCATTCCCACAGACAAAGATCTAGCTTCACTGGGGTATGGTGGTATACACCTATAATCCCAGATACTTGGGAGGTTGAGGAAGAAAGATAACAAGTTCCAGATCAGCCTGGGATACTTAGTGAGATTCTATCTTGAGATAAAATAGGGCTGGTAGTATAGCTTGGTGGTAGAGCGCTTGCCTAGCATGCACAAGGCCCTGGGTCCAATCCCTAGTACCAGGGTGGGGGATGAACATATATGTATAAAAGCTTCAAAGAATAAACACACAGAGAAACAAACTACCATGATGGAGGCACACTGAATGCAGTGTCAGAATCATAAGAACTTCAGATAAGTTACTGGGGAAAGATAATATATGATGTATTAGATGTTTTAAATAATATTTAAAAAGGAATTTAAAAAGGCTAAAAATATTTTTTAAAGAGCAGAAATACTAAGAATGAAAAAAGGCCTAAAAATTAAAATGACAAAGTAGAAACAGTGAAAGAGAGAATTTGTATCCTGGAAGCTGGATGTGAGGAAATTGCTGAGAAAGCAGCATGGTGGGTAAGAGTGGTGGAAAATTGAAAGTGTGAATAAGATATATAGGTAGACAGAGGGAGAAGATCAGTATAAATCATAGATCCTAAGCAATAGATCACTTTCTTGGTGATCTCATCCAGTCTCATGGCTTTAAATATCTCTATTCCAACTCTAAAGTTTATATATCTGGTCTAGACCACACTCCTAAACTTCAAACTTATATAGCCAACTGCTAACTTAAGTATGTTAGCAGTTGGCTAAATTGAATGTGTAATGGACATCTACAAATCAATGTGTTCAAACATGAATGCCACAAACTTCACTCGATTGTAGAGTGCTTTTCTAGAATGCACAATGTCCTGGATTTGATCCCCAGCACTGCAATAAACAAAACAAAACAAACCTGAATGCCTAATTGTCCCCCTAAGTGTATTCTACTCACAAAACCCTTATCTCAGGTCAATTACTTAGACTAAAATCATTAGTTTTGTACTTCACTTCCATCTTTCTCTCACACTCCCCATTGAATGTGTCAAGAAATTCACTAGACTTTACCTTTTTGTTATATTCAAAAACTAACCACTTACCACCCTGACCTACCTTGATCTAGGACTTTATTACCTCTTGCCTTATTGCACAAGTTTCCTGTCTCCCAGCTTCCAGAACAGCAGACTGGTTGATCCCTTTTTTTCTTTTTAAACATTTTTTTTAGTTGTAGATGGACACAATTTCTTTATTTGTTTGTTTTTATGTGGTGCTGAGTATGGAACCCAGTGCCTCACGCATGCAAGGCAAATGCTCTACCACTGAGCCACAATCCCAGCCCCTGGTTGATCCTTTTGAACTATGTTAGATCATATCACACTTCTCAAACTTTTAATGACTCTCTATTTCTGTCATTGTAAAAGCCATGTTCTTAAAATAGCTCACAGAGCACTACATTATCTTGCCTGCTATGATTCTCTGCCGTCATCTCCTCTACTCTCCATCTTGCTCACTTTATTCCAGTCACATTGGCTTCCCTACTGTTCCTCAAACTGCCAGGCAGCTCCTGCTGAGCTCAAGGTCTTTGCAATGGCTATTCCCTCCACCTGAAACATTCTATATCCAGATGTCCATGTGACTCACTCTCTCACTTCAAGTCTTTGTCTACATGTCACCTTCTGTAGTAGATACTGTCGTGCCTTGACCACAATCCCTTATACTTGCTGTTTCTGCTAATGGCTCCCTACTGAAAGCTGCTACAACTTTCTACAAGAAGCTTTTCTCAACATGGATGCTCACCTGCTTTAGGGTGGGCCAAAATACCAGTAAGTTTACACTTTTAGGAGCACTCTTCAATCACTAACTCTTCTTTAGAGGTCAATGGAGGAGTCCCCTACCTCCTGTCCTCCTGGGTGAGACAACTCTGAGGCATGTTCTCCAGTATTTCCCAGGATTTCACAGTATAAACAAATTCACACACAAATGCAGCCAAAGGGGAAAAAAATAGTTGATATATTGTTAGTGGGATTCTCAATGAAATGACATCTTCAAATATTTAAAAACAGTCACTTAAAATGTTATATATCAATAATATGTTTCATAAACATACAATGGAAAGGATAAGGTTGACAGAGTATGGCACCCAAGGTTTCTTTATAAAGGTCTGATGTTCAAGGTGAGATGAGTTCTGGAGAATCCTTCCTCTATTCCACTATCTAAAACTCTTGAGATTTTAAGGTGGGACATGAATTCTGGAAAGTCCCTCTCTGTTCCACTGTCTTTAATCCAAATGGCTCAGACACCTCTGTTGCTATTTCTTCCATAATTAGATGGAGGTTCCAGTCCAACTGCTTTACCCCCAGCTGGGCCTAGGGAGTATTACTCTAGATTTGACTTTTAGTCAATGTACTGTATTTTTCTGAGGCATTACAAAATTGGGTAGAGCATGGGCCTTAAAACAAAGACATTGGAGTTTAGACAGGAACACTATATCTTACTGACATGGGACTCTGGGCGAGTTGTCCAAATTCCCTGCCTAACTTCTGATAAAAGAATCATGGGAAGGGGCTGGGGCTGTGGCTCAGCGGTAGAGCGCTTGCCTTGCATGCGTGAGGCCCTGGGTTCGATCCTCAGCACCACATACAAAGCAACAAAATAAAGACATTGTGTCCATCTACAACTAAAAAAATATTAAAAAAAAAAAAAAAAAAGAATCATGGGAGGGGCTGAGGTTGTGGCTCAGTGGCAGAGCGCTTGCCTCGCACGTGTGAGGCACTGGGTTTGATCCTCAGCACCACATAAAAAAAAGTAAAATAAATAAAGACACTGTGTCCATGTATAACTAAAAAATATTTAAAAAAAAAAAAAGAAGAAGAAGAAGAATCATGGGAGCTGGGCGCAGTCGCTCATGCCTGTAATTCTAGCACTTTGGGAGGCTGAGACAGGAGAATTGCGAGTTCAAAGCCAGCCTCAGCAACGGTGAGGCGCTAAGCAACTCAGTGAGACCCTGTCTCTACAAAAGACACAAAATAGAGCTGGGGATGTGGCTCGGTAGATGAGTACCCCAAGTTCAATCCTCAGTACCAAAAAAAAAAGAATTATGGGACCAGGCACAGTGGTGCACAACCTGTAATCCAAGCAGCTTGGGAGGCTGAGGCAGGAAGATAGTTCAAAGCCAGCCTCAGCAAAAGTAAGCTGCTAAGCAACTCTGTGAGACCCTGTCTCTAAATAAAATATAAAATAGGGCTGGAGATGTGGCTTAGTGGTTGAGTGTCCCTGAGTTCAATCTCTGGTACCCCCCCACCAAAAAAAAAAAAGAATCATGGGGCTCTGTGAAGTGAAGGAATTAATTTACATCAAATTCATAGTAGGTCTCCTCAACCAACTATAACAGCCATGAAGTAACAATAAGAAAATGTGAATGTGCCCAGCATTATGTTAGATAGGGGATGAGCTCACATGCATACACACATATATCACCTAAATCAACATTCAGCTTCAATTTCCACCTCACCAAATGGATTTGGGACCTGAAAAGGCAGCATTTGGGCTGACATTACCTCTTTCCAATTAATGTCAACTATGATGGCTCTTTAGTACCAACAGGGGATTTTAATAGAATGAGGTAGCTGCTAAAAAATGCGCTCAGGGGATGGGATTGTAGCTCAGCGGTAGAGCGCTTGCCTCGCATGCGTGAGGCTCTGGGTTCGATCCTCAGCACCATGTATAAATAAATAAATAAAACAAATGTCTATTGACAACTAAAAATATATATATATATATTTTTTAAAAAATGCGCTCAGTGCTATCCTGGACAGTGTTAATAGAAGTCAGGTATCCTGGGTCAGGGAAGTAATAGTCCTACATTTTCTGGTCACACTTAGAATGTCATATCAGGGTTTGGAGGCAATGTTTTAAGTGGACACATACCCCAGGGGAAGGTGACCTGCAGCACAAGATGCTCTGGAAACTGTCTAGCAAGGAATATTTACAGAAACTAAGGATATTCGATCTGAGATGAAAAATCCAAAGGGGGAAGATTGTTTCTATCATTTCAGGAGGGAAAAGAGGGAGTTTTCCAACCCTGGAAATGGATGGTCTTGGTGTAACCTGGGCTCCTAGGTCCTAGAAGATGCAACTGGTGTTTTGGTAGCCCCAGTTAAAGCCCATGAGAGAGGAATTCTCAAACCAGGAGGAAAGGACTTGAATGCCCTTTATATTCCTTCAAAATCTAAATTTTGTGATTCTATGTATGTGTTTCTTAAGTCTCTACTAAACCACTGAGAGACAACTAGACATTAGTGAGAGGGATATCTATGGTGCTTAGTTATTTGCAATTCTTTGAATCTTTTCATTTGAGCTTTGTGACAATCTGTGTGACTATTCTAATATAAGATGTCTAATTAGCTATAATAGGGCTCATGGTCTCCAGCCAATGCCACTCTCCTGAAAAAGTACCAGTGGCTCCCAGCACTCAGGGAGGCTGAGACAGGAGAATCGCGAGTTCAAAGCCAGCCTCAGCAATGGCGAGGCACTAAGCAACTCAGTGAGACCCTGTCTCTACATAAAACACAAAATAGGGCTGGGGATGTGGCTCAGTGGTCGAGTGCCCCTGAGTTCAATCCCCGGTACCAAAAAAACAGAACAAAAACAAACAAACAAACAAAAAAAGTACCAGTGGCAAAAGATGGGTTAAGATGGTCAGCCATCCTGTGATCCTGGGCACTTGGGCAGTTCCCCACCCTATCACTCACCTATACACATACATATAATAAAAAAGGTAAACCCAGAATCTGAAGATTGGTCTCTGAATAAACAAAAAAATGTGTCATGTGTATGCATGAAAAAAAAAAACAAAAAGGGAAAGAGACGTATGCTTTGTGTATAACTCCCATGCTGTGATTTCCCCCTCTGCACATTAATAAATTTGTATACCTTTTTTCCTATATATAAAAAAAATGGTGCATTTTTGAGCTGTGACATAGCTGTTCTTAACCCTGACTATATACCATAATCATGCAAGTTGCTTTTGTAAAATCCTGATGCCCAAGCCACATCTTGGACCAATTAAATCTGGGGCCTGGGCATCTGTGTTTTTAAAAGCTTCCCTAGTGGCTCTAATGGGCAGACTGAACTGAGATCCCCCAGTAGAAGGAGACCTGGACATTTGTTTGTTTCCTGAATTAATATGATGACAGGCTGCTAATTAATCTAATACACATCACATTTATCACTACAATACAGAAGCACAGAAATTTCTCTACTGATAAACTTTCACAAACTTCCAGTTTCTGATTATAAAAATCTAAATATTCATTGCTGATAACTGAGCACTTGAATGTTTTACACACTCCATAGCTGATTCTAATTTTCAGTCAAGATTGAAAGACATTGTGATAAGTGCTCAATAAACATTTAGATGAGTGGGTGGTGGGTGGTTGCATGAGATACAGTGGGGGTTCTTTTTTTTTTTTTTAATATCTTTATTTTATTTTATGTGGTGCTGAGGATCGAACCCAGTGACTCACACATGGGAGGCAAGCGCTCTACCACTGAGCCACAACCCCAGCCCAGTGGGGGTTCTTTTTAAAATTTTTTTTTTAGTTTTCCATGGACCTTTATTATTTATTTATTTATATGCAGTGCTGAGACTTGAACCTAGGCCTCAGACATGCTAGGCAAGTGGTCTACCACTGAACTATAACCCCAATACAGTGGGGGCTCTTTTTATTTTTAAATTTTTTCAGTTGTAGGTGGACACAATACCTTTACTTTATTTCTTTATTTTTATTTTTTTGGCACCGGGGATTGAACTCAGGGGCACTTGACCACTGAGCCACATCCCCAGCCCTATTTTGTGTTTTATGTAGAGACAGGGTCTCACTGAGTTGCTTAGTGCCTCACTGTTGCTGAGGCTGGCTTTGAACTCACGATTCTCCTGTCTCAGCCTCCCTAAGTGCTGGGATTACAGGCGTACACCACCGCGCCCGGCTTATTTCTTTATTTTTATGTGGTGCTGAGGATCGAACCCAGTGCCTCACATATGATAGGCAAGCACTCTACTACTGAGCTACAACCTCAGCCCTCAATTGCGGTTCTTAACCTTGGTAATATCGGCATTCTAAGTCACTCACTTGTTGGGGCTATCCAATATGTTGCCGGACACTTAACAGTTTCTCTGACCTTTATCCCAGAGATCCAGTAACATCCCCCATTATGACACCCTAACGACATCTCCAAATATTTTAAAATATCCCCTAGGGGATCCCCCTGGTTGAGAACCCCTTGAGTAGATTAATGAATAGGTACACAGATGAATGCATGCATGTGTAGATACATACATGGATGGATGGGTGAATGAAAGGGTAGATGGATGAATGATCAGGACTCATAAACCTAACTGCATGTCTTTGTTCCTGAAGGTTTGACTCTGAAGACATTCTTTGCCCTTTGTCCATAAAGTAGCATAGGAGAGTAAATATTTGGTATGTAAAACAATTGGAAGAATACAGAAGGGCTGAATTTGAAGTTTTAGGCATTGATATCATTTGCCAATATAAAACTGAAATCTAAAGTCTGATCCAGGAGAAAGACTTATTAAACATAGCTGACACAAAGTAAAACCGCTTATGACAAAAAGTGAATGTGGTCAACGGTTACTGACTAAAAATTTAAAAAATAAAAATTTTATCACAACATCAAGATATAATAAAATTACGACCTGAGATAGCTGAATTATTTTTAAGTGGTGGGGATCAAACCCAGGGCCTAGTGCCTACTAGGTAAGTGATCTGTCACTGAGCTACACCCTCAGCCCTTTTTATTTTTATTTTGAAATAGGGTCTCATTAAACTGTCCAGTCTGACCTCAGACTTGTGATCCTCCTGCCTCAGCATCCTTAGTAGTTAGGATTATAGGCATGCACTAAGGCCAGTGAAAAAATGGACTTCATAGAGATAAAGGATGCAAAGTAAAATTTGTGTTGATGAAAGCTATAATCAGTTACATTTTATACAAAAAATTCTAAGTTTTTTTTTTTTTTCTTTTTTGTGGTTCAGGTAGAACCCAGTACCTTGAGTCTGCTAGGTAAGCACTCTACCACCAAGCTCCATCCCCAACCTAAGATTCCAATATTTAAATATCTAAAAATTACTAATAAAATAACTTCAATAAAATAATTATAAAATACTTTGATATTTTTCAAATTATTTTTTAAATACTTTTTGTTTTTTGGTATTGGAGATTGAACCCAGGGATGTTTTGCCGCTGAGCTACATCCCAGCCATTTTTATTTTGAAACAGGACCTCCCTAAATTGCTTAGGGCCTCACTTACTTGCTTAGGATGGCCTGGAATTTGTAATCCTCCTGCCTCAGCCTGGGTAGTCACTAGGATTATAGGCATGGCATGTGTCAATGTGCCCCACTAAATACATTTTAAATGAACAAAATTAATAATTTTAAGGGTACTGTGTAGAAAATTTATGAAGGGATCAAGCAGGCTTAATAAAGCCTGCTCAAGGAAATCATTTCTCAATTAAATTTAGCATTGCTGCCTGGCACTGTGGTGCATGCCTGTAATCCCAACAACTCAAGAGACTGAGGCAGGAGGATTGCAAGTTGTTAGCAATTTATTGAGGCCTTAAGCAATTTAGCAAGACCCTGTCTCAAAATAAAATATAAAAATAGAGCTGGGAGTCAGGTGCAATGGCACACGCCTGTAATCCCAGCACTTTGAGAGACTGAGACAGGAGAATCTCGAGTTCAAAGCCAGCCTCAGCAATAGCGAGGCGCTAAGCAATTCAGTGCGACCCTGTCTCTACATAAAACACAAAATAGGGCTGGGCGTGTGGCTCAGTCATCAAGTATCCCTGAGTTCAATCCCTAGTACCAAAAAAAAAAAAAAAAAAATAGAACTGGGGATGTGGGGATGTGACTTGCGGTTAGGAGACCCTGGGTTCCATCCTTTGTACAACAACAACAACAAAAACAAAAAGTTATCATCGTTGGAAGTGGGGAGTATAGCTCAGGTGTAGAGTGCTTGCCTAGCATGAATGAGGCCCTGGCATCCATCCTCAACACCACACACAAACACATACAATACAATTTTTTTAAAACATTTTTTAGATGTTGATGGACATTTATTTTTTATTCATTTGTTTATATGTGGTGCTGAAATCGAACCCAGTGCCGCACACATGCTAGGCAAGTGCTCTACCACTGAGCCACAACTCCAGCCCCAATACAATTTTCATAATTGATATGATTCTGATTCAAACATTTGTATGAGCCGCGCGTGGTGGCGCAAGCCTGTAATTCCAGCACTTAGGGAGGCTGAGATAGGAGAATTGCAAGTTTAAAGCCAGCCTCAGTAACTGGCGAGGCGCTAAGCAACTCAGTGAGACCCTGTCTCTACATAAAACACAAAATAGGGTTGGGGATGTGGCTCAGTGGTCGAGTGCCCCTGGGTTCAACTTCCAGTGCCAAAAAGAAAAAAAAAATTTGTATGGCTGGTAAAATGCTGAAAATAACAATGGAATCCAAAGACAAAGTTTCTCTGGATAAAATATACCTACTATCTAGATATGTAGGCTTTATGTTCATAAACAGCTGACTTTTTTGTGGGTAGCTACTTTTTCCACTTGCTTTAAGCAAAAATATAGCTTACTTTAAATATAAATATTTGCCAGGCATAGTAGCCCACACCTATAATCCCAGCAATTTGGTAGGCTGAGGTAGTAGGATTGAAAGTTCAAAGCCAGCCTCAGCAATTTAGGGAAACCCTTAGCAACTTGGTGAGACCATGTCTCAAAATAAAAAAGGGACAAGAGTTTCTGGGTTCAATTCCTGATACTGCCCAAATTAAATAAATAAATGTGAAGATTTATAGAAGAAAAGTGTGTCTGCACTGTACAGAAAAATTGTGAAAGACTTGAAATAGAACAAAAATTTGGAGGTTGGAAGTTTTTTTTTTTTTAAACCCCAGTGCTCAGGGTGGAACCCAGGTCCTTCTGCAAGGGCTTTATCACTGAGCTATTGTATTCCCAGTCCTGAACTCTGGGTGGTATATAGTAGATCCTTCCCAGCCAAAGGATTCTAAGGGGGCAGTGACTTTTCTTTGTCTGAGCTGTTATAGCCCAGGAAATCACAGATAATGGATAGAAATGCAAATGTATTATCAGTAGACATGCAAATTGCTCCTCCACCCATCCTCTCCAGATAGAAAACAGTATTTGTTAGATCCATTTCAGTATTCCTGATCTATATAAGTGTGATATTTTAAATTCTCCTTTGAGCTTGTAAAATCTTATTGGTTCCCTCATTAATTAATGAGTTGAATAAAATCTTTGACACATTTTCATTTTATATATGTATGACAATCAATTATAACTTTGAAAAATTACCTTTTAACAACAGATAAATGGACATTATTCTTCACTCTTGTAGAAAGCATCAATTGGCTCATGTTTTCTGGAGAACAATTAGGGAGTGTACCCCTAGAACCTTAAAAATGTATATATTGGTATACACTTGACACAGTATGTAGGATAAAATTTGGGAAATGTTTTTAATTTTTTTTTTTTTTGCAGCAGATATTGAACCCAGGGGCACTTTGCTACTGAGCTCCATTCCCAGCCACCCCCACTTTTTTTTTCACCCCCACTTTTAAAAATTTTTTTTAAATTTTGAGACAAGGTCTTGCTAAGTTGCTGTGGGTCTCCCTAAATTACTGATAGTCTTGCTGAGTTGCTGAAACTGGTCTTAAACTTGCAGTCTTCCTGCCTCATCCCCCTCAGTCACTGGGATTATAGGCATGTGCCACCACATCTGGCTAAATTTTTAAATTCTGTAGACTAAAGAGGTTTCATAAGCACATTTTGTTCAGATGCAAAACTTAATTACTATTTTTTTTTATTAAAAATTTGGGAGTGGGCTGGGATTGTGGCTCAGTCGTAGAGCGCTTGCCTCGCATGTGTGAGGCACTGGGTTCGATCCTCAGCACCACAAAAATAAAGATATTGTGTCCAAGCCAGGCACGGTAGCGCAATCCTGTAATCCCAGCACTTAGGGAGGCTGAGACAGGAGAATCGCGAGTTCAAAGCCAGCCTCAGCAAGGGCGAGGCGCTAAGCAACTCAGTAAGACCCTGTCTCTAGGGGCTGGGGTTATGGCGCAGTGGTAACGTGCTTGCCTAGCACGTGGGAGGCACTGGGTTCGAGCCTCAGCACCACATAAAAATAAAATAAAGCTATTGTGTCCACCTACAACTAAAAAATAAATATTAAAAAAAAAAGACCCTGTCTCTACATAAAACACAAAATAGGGCTGGGGATGTGGCTCAGTGGTCGAGTACCCCTGAGTTCAATCCGCAGTAACAAAAAAAAAAAATCACCAATAGACAGAATGCACCTCCCTTAGTATTAGCAGCTCTCAGCTTTGAATGTCAGCAGCTTTCAGCTCTTAGCATCAGGAGCCTTCCCTGCTCTTCTATCAGTTGGAGCCAGCAGCTATCTGCTACTCTCTGGAACTCTTCTAGCAGCTGGAATTATCAGCTCCCAGCAGCTCTCTGTTGCTCCCCACAATTCTATGGCTGCTAGCCACCCTCAGTGTTACTAGCTTTAAGTGCAACCAGTTCAGCCTGTTCTACTCAAGATAGAAATCATGAATAGGCAACATATTATCATCCAAAAGAGGCTTTATTAGGTCTCATGCTGAAGCATAAAGAGAAGCAATACACAGACTGTTCTGATAAGGGTATGGGAATGGGTTGTAGAGACAAAAAAAAATGTAGATTTATTCAAGCTCAGTATTCTGCCAGCTAACCCCAAGCTTTCTTTTTAGTCATGGGTAGGGAGGGGGCTCTTTGCTGACTGGATTGGGTATAGCTGAAATGGCTGCAGAGGGGTGGAATTGTCCAGAGAGACTGTGGGGCAGTCATCTGGCATGGACTCATCACTGATGCTGCCACAGTCAAAGCAAAAAAACTTCTAGTGACTAAGGAGTTTGGGGCAGTCACAGCTGTCAAAAACAGAAGGAAGCCAGTCACGGTGGTGCACACCTGTAATCCTAGCACTTAGGGAGGCTGAGACAGGAGAATCGTGAGTTCAATGGCAACCTCAGCAACGGTGAGGTGCTAAGAAACTCAGTAAGACCCTGTTTCTACATAAAACAAAATAGGGCTGGTGGTGTGGCTCAGTGGTTGAGTACTGCTGAGTTCAATCCTCGGTACCAAAAAAAAAAAAAAAAAGACAGAAGGAAGAAAAATGTAAAAAGTACCTCTTAGAGAGCATTAGCCCTTCCTTCTCTTCAGTCTGAAATGCATGAATTCAAAACCAGCCTGGTCAACATAATGAAACCATCTTTAAACAAGCAAACAAAAAACAGCCACAACAACAACAACAACAACAACAAAATCCCTAAGTTCAAGCACAGTTTTAATATTGAGGGACTGAATACAGAAATGGACAATAGTCAGATTGTGGCCTCTGATCCATAATTTGCAGCCACCAGCCTAGGAAACCAACTCATTATCTATAATAACCAGACTATGATCTACAAGTCATACTTGTAGGAAGTCTGACTACTATCTTTAGCAATCAATCCAGGTAGCCAAACAACAACCCATGAAACAATCAGCCCCAAATAGCCCAGATTTGATTAATAACTGATAGCTTCCCTAGTATTTGTCCCCACTTGCAATTTAGGACCAAACAGAGAAAGCCAAATATGTTCCCCTATCCAATCACATAGGATGTTTTCTCTCAGGTTATCTATCCACTGCTTTCTCAACTCCCCCAGCAGAGACAGGAACTTCCTCTTCCCTTAGCACTCTTCCCACTGTCAAAGTACTTCCAAGCTAGTTCTCTTCAATCTTTATTATAAGGGCACTAATCCTGTTCGTGAGGGATTAATCACTCCCCAAAGACTCCACCTCTTACTACTATCACATTGGACATTAATTTCCAACATAAGAATTTGGCACAATATTTAGATAATAACACCAGATGTGAGGCTGTGTCTCATTATAAATTTAATTTGTATTTCCCCAATGATTAGTAATGTTGGACATCCTTTAATATGCTTATTGGTCATTTGTATTTTTTTTAATATTTTTTTAGTTGTAGATGGACACAATGTCCCTATTTTATTGCTTTGTATGTGGTGCTGAGGATCGAACCCAGGGCCTCATGCATGCGAGGCAAGCGCTCCACCACTGAGCCACAATCCCAGCCCGGTCATTTGTATTCTTTGGAGAAATGTCTGTTCAAGTCTTTTGCCCACATTTGAATCAGATTATTTTTTTGTTGTTGAGTTTTAGGAGTTTTCTATTAATATTAATCTGGATATTAATCTTTTGTCAAATATGTGATTTGAAAATATTTTTTTCCATTCTGTGGGCTGCCTATTGATTCTTTTGATAATGTAATTTGATGCAGAAAATTTTTCAGTTTTCATGAAGTCTGACTTGTCTCTTTGTTATTTTGTTAAAAATATCTTTTTAGTTGTAGATGGACACAATACCATTATTTTATTTATTTTTATGTGGTCCTGAGGATCAAACCCAGTGCCTCACATGTGCTAGGCAAGTGCTCTACCACTGAGCTACATCTCCAGCCCTGTCTTTGTTATTTTGCTGCCTGTACTTTTGGTGTCATATCTAAGAAATCATTGACAAATCCAATGTTGTAAAGATTTTTCCTATGGTTTCTTCTAAGATTTTTGTAATTTATGTTTAACTGTTATGTCATGGATCTACTTTGAGTTAATTTTTATATGTGCATACTGATGTTCTGAATGTTAAGCCAATTCTGCTTTCCTGGGATAAAACCAACTTGGTTATAAAGTCTTATTGATGGATTAAATTTGCCAAAATTTTGTTTAAAGGTATTTGCATTTATGTTCATGAGGAATATTGATATAATTTTTATTTTTCTTGTAGTATCTTTATTTCCAATAACAGAGTAATGCTGACCTCAAAAATATGTTGGGAAATATTCCCCCTGATTTTTTGTAAAAGTTTGTGCACAATGGTATTATTGCTTCCTTAAATGATAGAATCAATCAGTGAAGCTATCTTTATGACAAGATATCCAACATTGGACATTAATTTCCAACATAAGAATTTGGCACAATATTCAGACAATAACACCAGCCTAATGGATGTGAGGCTGTGTCTCATTATAAGGTTTTTAACTATAATTTCAGTTTCTTTAATTGATATTTGGCTACTTAGGTTCTCTACTTGTCCTTGAGTATGCTTTGGTAATTTGTCTCTTTCAACAAATTTCATTTTAAATTGTTGAATATGTACCTGGCACTTGGTAAATGGACAAGTATAGCAAACTCAGTCTGATAAGTGCATGATTACCCAGAGGTCAGGCATCTCAGAGATGAGTTGGTCATTTCACCAACTAGGCCACTAAGAACTGACACATTTTCTTGAGGGTAAAGGGAATCTAGTATATGTAGAAGAGGAAAGAAATGAAGAAAATTCTTTGTGGCACCAAGAGCAGCTGCAACTCCATATGTCTTTTTTTTTTTTTGTAGTTAGAGATGGACAGAATGCCTTTGTTTATTTTTATGGGATGCTAAGGATCGAACCCAGTGTCTCAAGCATGCTAGGCAAGTGCTCTGCCTCTGAGCTACAGCCCCAGCCCCTCCATAGGTCATTATTTTAATCTTCCTCTCCCCTATCCCCAGGGAAAAATGAACTCTACTAAAATCTGGCAGAAGACGCTTCCAGAACCTATATTAACAAGTAGATCCAAGTGGTACATCAGGAGTATTGTGGAGGATGTTATCATATGCCACCACGTTCCTCTTCAGAATAAGGGATTTATTCCCCAGATTCTGTGATTGCTGCAAGTTGAGTGCCCTCTTTGAGAACTGATTGAGCTAAGAAAACTACCATACACATGTATAGTCATCCCTTGGTATCCATGGGGGATTTGTTCTAGGACTTCCAAGGATTCCATAATGCTTAAGTCCATCTGAAAAGTGGATGCTGATCCATAATGGGATGGGGAGCATGGGAAGAATGGAGCAACTTTGGGAAAAGGAGAGGAAGAGGAGGGGAGGGGCAGGGGGGCAGGAAAGATGGTGGAATGAGATGGACATCATTACCCTAGGTACATGTATGACTGTACATATGGTGCGACTCTATATCGTGTACAGAGAAATGAAAGTTGTGCTCCATCTGTTACAATGAATCAAAATGCATTCTGCTGCCACATATACCTAATTAGAATAAATAAAATTAAAAAATGGTATAGTGTTCTGGGGTTATGGCGCAATGGTAGCATGTTCGCCTAGCATGCGTGAGGTACTGGGTTCGATCCTCAGCACCACATAAAAATAAAATAAAGATATTCTGTCCACCTACAGCTAAAAAATAAATATTAAAAAAATGGTGTAGTGTTTTCATATAATCTATGCACATTCCTCTGTATACTTCAAATCATCTGCACATGATTTATAATACCTAATACAATGTAACTACTATGTACATAGTTGTTATAATATATTGATTAGGAATTAATGAGAAGAAAACATCTGAGCTGGGCGCGGTGGCGGACACCTGTAATCCCAGCACTTAGGGAGGCTGAGACAGGAGAATCGCGAGTTCAAAGCCAGCCTCAGCAACAGCAAGGTGCTAAGCAACTCAGTGAGACCCTGTCTCTAGATAAAACACAAAATAGGGCTGAGGATGTGGCTCAGTGGTCGAGTACCCCTTAGTTCATTCCCTAGTACCAAAAAAAAAAAAAAGAAAAGAAAAGAGCCCTTTTTTAAGAAATTTTTTTTAGTTGTCAATGGACCTTTATTTTATTCATTTATTTATATGTGGTGCTGAGAATCAAACCCAGTGACTCACGCATGCTAGGCAAGCGCTCTAACACTGAGCTAGACCCCAGCCCCCATTGAGCCCTTTTTAAGTTTTTGATACAGAATCTTGCTAAATTGCTAAGGACCGCACTAAGTTTCTGAGGCTGGCCTCTAACTTGTAATTCGCCTGCCTTAACTTCCTGAGTTGCTGGGATTACAGTGTCTAGCCTGTGTGCAATTAAAAAATATTCAATCCATTGTTGAATAAATATATGGATACAGAATCCATGGATAATGAAGGCCAACTTCTATGTATATAGATGTATATGTATGATTGTTACTTTTAAGCATGAACTTGACTGGATTAAAGGATAGCTGGTTGAAGCATTATTTCTGGGTATCAATGAGGGTGTTACTGGAGGAGATACATGTATGACTTGAAGGACTGAATGGGAAAGATCTGCCTTTAATATGGGCATATACCATCCAATTGACAGGGGATCTGGATGGAACCAAGAAGCAGAGGAAAGCTAGATGCAGTGGTGCATGCCTGTTATCTCAGTGACTTGAAAGGCTGAGGCAGGGGGATCACAAGTTTGAGGACAGCCTCGGCAGCTTAGTGAGACCCTAAACAACTTAGCAAGACCCTGTTTCAAAGGAAAAAAGAAAAAGGGCTGAGGATGTGACTCAGTGGTTGAGCACCCCTGGGTTCAAACCCCAGTGTCAAAAGAGGAAAAAAAAAAAGCAGATGAGAGGTGAATTTACTCTAAGAATCAGGACATCCTTCTTTGGCACTTGGACATCAGAACTCCAGCCTATCTGGCTTCTGAACTCCAGGATTTGTACAGTAATGCCTTCTCAGTTTTTTGGCCTTTGACCTTCAACTTTATTGGTTTTCATAACTTTGGACTTGGACTGAGCCATGTTATCAGCATCCCTGGGTTTCCAGCTTGCAGACAGCCTATGCTGGGATTTCTTTCCTTTTTTAAAAATAATATTTTTTATAAGTTTTTTTTAGATGTTAATAGGCCTTTATTTATTTATTTATTTATTTATTTATTTATTTATTTATTTATTTATATGTAGTGTTGAGAATCAAACCCAGTGCCTCACACATGCCAGGCAAGCGCTCTACCACTGAGCCACAACACCAGCCCCTATGTGGGGATTTCTTAGCCTCCATAATTCCCCTAATAAATCCATTCTCATTTATCTCCCATCTATCTATCCATCCATCCACCACTCATTTGTCCATTCATCCTACTGGGTTCTGTCTCTCTGGAGAATCCTAATACAACATGCATAGTTATGTGTGTGCATCTATCTATGCTTACACACATATACATGTATTTACATATTTTGGTTTTTTTTGTTCTGTTTCAGTGGTTTATTTATCTTTTGTTGCATGTCTGCTATGCAATTTTATTTAAAATTAGACTTACTGAAGCATAATGACATTGAGTAAAATTCACTGATAAAGGCAGTTGTGTAACCACAACACCAAAATCAAGATAGAGAGGAATTCACTCACTGCAGAAAATCACTTGTATCGCCTTTCAGGCAAACTTTCTCCCCACCTCTGGCTCCTGATACCACTCATCTGTTTTCTATCCCTAGAGTTTTGCCTTTTCCCAAACTGTCAAAAAATGGAATAGTATAGAATGTAGTTTGATGGACTTTTCTTCAGTTAGAATTTTGCATTTGAGATTTGCCTACATTATTTTGTGTATCTGTAGTTTATTTTTACTGCTGAGTAGTATTTTTTTGTATAAATGTATTACAACTTGTTCATTCAATCATCAGTTGAAGAACCTTTATTTTTTTTTTTAAATATTTTTTTAGTTGTAGATGGACACAATGATTTTATTTTATTGCTTTGTATGTGGTGCTGAGGATCGAACCCAGGGCCTCACGCATGCGAGGCAAGCGCTCTACCACTGAGCTACAATCCCAGCCCTGAAGAACCTTTAGATTGTTTCTAGTTTTGGTATCTATAATAAAGTTATTATAAAGCATTTCATGTGATTTTTTTGTGTGAATGTGAGTTTCATTTACTTTGGTAAAATACCTGGAAGGAATGGTATTGCTGAGTTGTATGGCAAATGAATGTATTGTCCAGCTTTTTATTTTATACATTTTAGCAATTTTTTAAAAATATTTTTAGTTGTAGATGGACACAGTATCTTTATTTTATTTATTTTTATGTGGTGCTGAGGATCGAACCCAGTGCCTCACGCATGCAAGGCAAGCGCTCTACCACTGAGTCACAATCCCAGCCCCCACTGAGCCACAATCCCAGCCCTTTTTAGCAATTTTTTAAAAATATTTTTTTAGTTGTTGATGGATCTTTATTTTATTCATTTATTATTTATATGTGGTGCTGAGGATCGAACCCAGTGCCTTACACATGCTAGGCAAGCGCTCTACCACTGAGCTACAGCTCCAGCCCCAATTTTAGCAATTTTAATATGTATGTAGCGGTATCTCATTGTGGTTTGAATTTACAATTCTCTAATGAATTTTGTTGCTGAACATCTTTTCACATCCTTATTTTCCATCTATATATCTTCTTTGGTGAAACCTAATGTTCAAATCTCTTGCTCATTTTTTTTCTCCTGTACAGGAGATTGAACCCAGGGGCACTTAACCACAGAGACACATCCCCAGTTCTTTTTAATTTTTTTTTTATTTTGAAATAGGGTCTTGCTAAGTTGCTAAGACTGGCTTTTCCCTCATGCCTCAGCCTCTCAAGAGGCTGGGATTACAGGCATGCACCACCATACCTGGCTTTGGTTGGTTGTTTTCTTGAGTCTAAGAGTTCTTTATATTATCTGAATATTGATCTTTTATCTGATTACATTTTTGTACACATTTTCCCCAAGCCTTGTTTTTTCATTCTGTTTACAGATCTATCATGGAACATTTAGAAAATGTTCTAGTTCCTTTGCCTTTTCATATAAATTTGACTCATGTCAATTTCTACAAAAACAACTGCTGAGGTTTTGATTGGGATTATGTCAAATCTGTAGATCAATTTGAAAAGAAGGGACAGAATTATTGAGTCTTTCAATCTATGGAAGTATATATGGAAGTAATCATGGTTTATCTCTCCATTCATTTCAGTCTTATTTGGTTTCTTTCATCAGTGTTTTATGTATTTTTTAAAATATACATTTTTTTAGTTGTTGATGACCTTTATTTATTTATTTATGTATATTAATGAGAATCGAACCCAGTGCCTCACACATGCCAGGCAAGCACTCTACCACTGAGCCACAACCCCCAGCCCTTCATCAGTGTTTTATAATGGTGTACCTATTGCTAGAGTTTGGATGTTGTCTCCCAAAGGTACACGATTTGGAGGTATGGTCCCCAGTGTGGTGGCACTGAGAAGTGATAAAACTGTTAAGTGGTGGTGCCTGGTGGAAGGTAGTTAGATCATTGGGGGCACCATCCTCAGAACAGATTAATATTGGTTTCACGGAATGAGTTCTCAAAAGAGCAAAGTTACTTTTAAAGAACAAGCTTGGTCTCTGAATCTGTCTCTGGCTTACTGTATCACTGTATAATCTCTCCTTCTTGCACATGTTCTCACTATGATGCCACCTACCATGTTGTGATATAGCCAAGGTGGCATTCACTAGAGCCAAGAAGATGCTGGCACTGTACTCTCAAATTGCTAAAGCTGTGAACCAAATAAACCTCTTTATCAAGTTTCAGGTATTTTGTTATAACAACAGAAAATGGACAGATCTTGCATATATTTTATAAGATTTATATATAGATATTCCACAGAATGTTTTTGGTGTTATTATAAATGATATTATTGCTTTGATTTTTCTAATTGTGTGTTGCTACTATGTAGAAAGATAATTCATATATATCTATATCTATCTATCTATATATATATCCTGTGACTTATTCTAGTATCTCTTTTGTAAATTCTTTTGAAAATATATATAATAATCATATAATCTGAATATAGTTCTATTTAATATAAATTTATAAGATGATATGAACAACGGATTTCATTAAAATATATAATAATCAATTTCTATGTTCTCTAGTCCAGGATTTGGCAATCCTTTACTTCAAATGGGTTAGTCAACATTTTAGGTTTGAGGGCTGCTATAGTTTGGATATGGTTTGAGAGTGTTCCCCAAGGGTTCATGTGTTGGAAGGTTGGCTACTACTGTGGTCATGTTGGGAGGTAATGGAATCTGTAACCACCTAGTGGAAGGTCATTAGGTCATTGGGGGTATTGCCTTAGGAAGGAATTGATGTTCTCAGAGTTCCTTTATTTGGGCTTCTATGACACACCAGAGGGGAAGGGAGCTTTGTTAATGCTAGGTAGAAATGTCATTTCTAGTCTCCCATTATGGAAGACCTTGTTAAGTCCTGCAATTATACCATGACAGAGTATAATTATCATTGGATGGTGTGAAAATTCCATCTTCACACTCAGCCTTTTCTGACACTAGAGAAAGGAAAAGTTATGTTTCTACTGTTGGTTGGGAGTTGAAGTCCAGAATCCCCTTGAGGCCTCCACTGATACTGTAGAGAAGCCTCATTACTACCAGGCAGGGATGAAAAACCTTGGCTCCTCACCCAGTCTTCTCTGATACTATTCCTTGAAGGGTGAGGAGGGGTGCCTTATTGACCTCTGGGTGAGGGTAGAACTCTAAGCTCTCTACCCTTCAGACTTTGCTGACAGCAGTAGAGAGGAGCCATGATTTTGTAATTATCCAAAAGGATTTTCCCTTGCTGGCTGGAGAGAACAGGATTTTCTTGGGTTTCTTTGGGATGTATTTCCTGATAGCTTTTCTCCAGCTACTAGTTTGCACTGTTATCTTGTGGTACCAAGGTCTCTTGCCAGCTAACCTTCTTTGCTTTTCAGTTATTTTGGTTTTTATTTTACACACACACACACACACACACACACACACATATAAATCACATTATATATGTAATGTCTATATATATTACATATATATGTCTATGTATATATTACATTATATATAATGTCTATACTTTTTAGCTGCACTTTGTGGAAGAAAAAGGAAAGTGTATCTACTTCATCTTGATTAGGAACCAAAAATCAACATTTTCTTTCATTTAGGTACAATATACATTTTCCATGTCTTTTTTTTTTTTAGTTGTAGATGGACACAATATTTTTATTTTATTACTTTGTATGTGGTGCTGAGGATCGAACCCAGGGCCTCATGCATGCGAGGCAAGCGCTCTACCGCTGAGCTACAATCCCAGCCCCTCCATGTCTTTTTTTTTTTTTTTTGGTACCAAGGATTGAACCCAGGGGCACTTAATCACTAAGCCACATCCCCAGCCCTTTTTATAGTTTATTTTGAGACAGGGTCTTGCTAAGTTGCTAAGGCTAGCCTTGAACTTGTGATCCTCTGGCCTCAGCCTCCCCAGTTGCTGGGATTATAGGCATGTACCACCATGTCTGGCTCCCATGTCTTTTTGTTTATTAACTTTTTGGTACCAGGATTGGACCCAGGGGCACTTAAACACTGGGCCACATCTCCAGCCCCTTTTCTAATTTTGAGACAGGGGCTCTAAGTTGCTGAGGCTGGCCTTGAATTTGCAATCCTCCTGTCTCAGCCTCCTGAGTTGCTGGGATTACAGGTGTGCACCACCACATCTGGTCATCTTTTGTCTTAAGTTTCGGGGTTTTTTGGTCCTGGGGAGTGAATCCAGGGGCACTTAAGCACTGAGCCACATCCCCAGCTCTTTTTTGTATTTTATTTAGAGATAGAGTCTCACTGAGTTACTTAGGGCCTCACTAAGTTGCTGAGGCTGGCCTCACATGTGCTAGGCAAGCACTACCACTGAGCTACAATCCCAGCCCCTTTAACAGTTCTTTTTTTTTTTTTTTTTGGTACTGGAGATTGAACTCAGGGGTACTTAACCACTGAGCCATATCCCCAGCCCTATTTTGTGTTTTATGTAGAGACAGGGTCTCACTGAGTTGCTTAGCGCCTTGCCCTTGCTGAGGCTGGTTTTGAACTCACAATTCTCCTGTCTCAGCCTCCCTAAGTACTGGGATTACAGGCTTGCACCACCGCGCCCGGCTTTTAACAGTTTTCTTAATGTAGGATTTACTTATTTCTTACTAACTTTATAACTCTTATTGTCATTATGAATGGGATTCTCTTTATTACAATTTAAAATTCATTAATATTAGGAAAAGCTATTCCTTTTTGTGAGGAAAGAGTTAATGTAACATCTGGTTGCTCAATCTTTGCACATCTCTAGGGGTGCTTGCCTGGAATTCTTTTGACCCTTGGCAAACCCCTGGGAACATGGCCTTCAGATTGTCCCCTTCCCCTGCTTTATTGAAGTATGATTGACAAAAATTGCATTTATTTAAAGTGTACAATGTAATGCTTCGATATATATACACATTGTGAAAGAATTCCATAGACTAACATATCTATCCCTTCACAGTTACCTTTGTGTGTGTATGGTGAGAACATTTAAGCTCTATTCTCTTAACAAATTTTAAGTATACAACACATTATTATTTTTTTTTTAATTTTTTTTAGTTGTAGATGGACACAATATCTTTATTTATTTATTTTTATGTGGCGCTGAGGATCGAACCCAGTGCCTCACACATGCGAGGCAAGTGCTCTACCACTGAGCCACAATCCCAGCCCAACACACACATTATTTTTTAAAACATTTTTTTTAGTTGTAGATGGACACAATATCTTTATTTATTTTTATGTGGTGCTGAGGATCGAACCCAGTGCCTCACACATGCTATACAAGTGCTCTACCACTGAGCCATAACCCCAGCTCCATATTATTATTAACTGTAGCCACCAAGCTGTATATTAGGTCTCTAGAACTTACTCATATTTGAGTAACTAACTAAAAATTTGTACCCTTTGACCACATCTCCCCACTTTACCCTAAAATGTTCTTGTTTTACTGATAATGTTTTGTGGGCCCAGTCCTTTTTTTTTTTTATTTTGAGACAGATGATGCTGTATCAGCTTATCAGGATTATTTTGCAGAAACATCAAGATTGATGATGTGCCTTATTTCTCTGTTGAGGTCCTGGTTTCAGGCCAGAATAGTTGCTTACATGACCGACTTTAGATAAAAGCTTCATACCCCAGGACTGAATTGGCTTCTTTGGCAGAGGCATTTCACATGTGTCCTCACAGTTTGCTGCTACAAAGAGGGGAGGCCTTAGAAGACTGTCTGACTTCCCAGTGCATATCTTTGTCATATTGTTCTTACTCATTATCTTTTGTTATAATCTATTAAGTCTTATAAATCATTCTAATGTACCATCTTACTTAAAAGAGGTCATGGGCTCCTGAAACAAATTTTTTTTTCATGTAGGCTAATCTTAAATCCAAACTTATAGTAGAGGTATAATCTTAAATCTTAAATTTATAGTAGAGGTAGAGATAAGAGGGTTTTTGTGTATGTGTGTGTGGGGGGTTGGTACTGAGGATTGAATCTAGGAATGCTTCACTACTGAGCTACAAATCCAAGCCCTTTATATTTTTAATTTTGAGATAGGGTCTTGCTAAGTTGCTGAGGCTGACCTTGAATTTGTGATCCTCCTGTTTCAGCTTTCCAAGTTGCTGGGATAACAGGCAAGTGATTTTCTTTAGCTTTCTAGGTAGAGGATCATATTGTCTGCGGAAAAGGTATAGTGGTTTCCTCTTCCTGTGTACTATTTATTGGTTTTAATTAAACTGCTAAACCCTTTAGTACAATTGCATCTAGCAGTACTTATCTTGTTTCTGATTTTAATGGGAAACTTCCCAATGTTCTCTCATTAATGATATTTACTGCTATTTTCTATCTTCCTCCCCTTCTCTCTTCCTCTCTTTTTTTCATGGTACTAGGGACTGAACCTAGGGCTTTGTACGTTGCTAGCCACGCACTGTCCTTCTGAGCTACATCCCTAGCCCTGCTGTAATTTTCTGATAAGCATGTTAATATGAAAGAAAATTTCTGCCAGGTATGGTGGTGCATACCTTTAATCCCAGCTATTCGGGATTACAGTCACTTAACATTAAACAACAATCTGCTTAATCTGTGACTAATTCATACACAGGTTTTACCCTGTAATTATTTTTTGGTACTGGGGATTGAACCCAGTAGTCCTTAGCCATTGAATCATATCTCCAGTCCTTTTTCTTTTTTCTTTTTTTATTTTGAGGTAGGTGTCACTAAATTGCTTATGGCCTCAATAAATTGCTGAGGCTGGCTTTGAAATTGAGATCCTTCTGCTTCAGTCTCCTGAGCAGCTGGGATTACAGTAGTGTGCCACCATGCCTGGCTTCCCCACTAAATTATGAAATATATACTTATGGAACTTTTTGAGGTGCTGCATGAAATCATGATCATACATTTTTGCAATATTTCTAATATATTGTGAATAAATTTGTGTACAGACATCTCTAGGTTTCTCATTGTAGTTATCTCTGAACAGAATTGTGTAGATATTTTCCCCAAATAGTAACATTTCCTATTCCAAGTACTTTTCTAGAACCTTGCCACTCTCCACTAGGAGATGGAGTTTATGTTCATATCCTTTTTTTTTTTTGTGCTGTCAGGGATTGAACTCAGGGATACTCGACCATTCCCAGCCCTATTTTGTGTTTTATGTAGAGACAGGGTCTCACTGAGTTGCTTAGTGCCTCACTGTTGCTGAGGCTGGCTTTGAACTTGTGATTCTCCTCTCAGCCTCCCAAAGTGCTGGGATTACAGGCGTGTGTCACTGCACCCAGCTTATGTTCATATCTTTGAACTTGGATGCACTGTGTGATCATTTCAACTAATACAGTGCGAGTAAATGCTATGTGACTTCCAACGCTAGGTCATAAAAGGCAATATAATTTCTACATGGCTCTCTTCCTTGGGAGGCTCACTGTTAGAACCAGCCACATGCAATGAGAAAGCCCAGGCCACATGGAGAGGCTAAATAAGAGGAACCAAAGACCCTGGTCCTCAGTAGCCTGCAACATCTTGCCAGCAACATGAAAGTGCCACCATGGCAACAGATCTTCTAGCCTTTAATAGCATGTCCCCAGCTGATGCTATGTGGAGCAAAGACACACCTTCACAGAATGAAAATGTGTGAGCATAGTTAATGACTGTTTTTGTTTTAAGGCATTATTTTACCACATAGCAATAAATAATACAAGAATAAATCTGTGAAGTAGCTGTGAACCTATTGCTTCTAAATTTTTTCTTTCATTTAAAAGCTTATTCTCAAGGCTTCAAAGAACACACTCTTCTGTTTGTTTTTAACATCACCTTTGTCCTCTTGCTAGCTTATCATTCTTTATAACCTTTAAACACTGGTGTCCCAAATGGCCAGTCCTTCCCAGGCCCAGTCCTTTTGCCTACCCTTTTTCTTCTCTAGTTACACTTTCTCTTTAGGAGGTCTCACACATTCCTATAGCTTTGTTTTGTTTTGTTTTTTTCTTTTGTTCTGGGGATTGAACCCAGTGGCACTGAGCCACAGCCTAAGCCCTTTTTATTTCTTTTTGGGATTTTGTTTTTGGTAGGGGGCACCAGGGATTGAACTCAGGGACACTGACCACTGAGCCACATCCCCAGCCCTATTTTGTGTTTTATTTAGAGACAGGGTCTCACTGAGTTGCTCAGCACCTTGCTTTCACCGAGGCTGGCTTTGAATTCCGATCCTCTTGCCTCAGCTTCCAGAGCGGCTGGGATTTCAGGCATGCGCCTCTTACTATATAGGTTTAAATACCAACTGTGTATTGAGGACTCCAAAATCATTGGGTCCCCATGAACATGCCTCTACGTCCTGATTAGTATTTTATTTTTTTGGTACTGGGGACTGAACACAGGGGTGCTTAACCACTGAGCCATATCCCCAACACCCCCTTCCCCCTTTTTAAAAAATATATTTTGATACAGGGCCTCACCAAGTTTCTGAGCCTGGCTTTGAACTTGCAATCCTCCTGACTCAGCCTCTTGAGTGCACTTGGCTCTCTGTATTTTTTTTTTTTTTTTTGGTACTGGAGACTGAACTCAGGGGCACTTGACCACTGTGCCACATCCTCCAGCCCAATTTTGTGGTTTTTAATGTAGAGACAGGGTCTCACTGAGTTGCTTAGCGCCTCACCGTTGCTAAGGCTGGCTTTGTGTATTTTTTTTTAAATATTTTTTTTTAGTTGTAGATGGAGACAATACTTTTATTTTATTTAGTTTTTTTTATGTGGCGCTGGGGAATGAACCCAGAGCCTCATGCATGCTAGGGAAGCACTCTACCACTGAGCCACAACCCCAGCCTGCTCAATGTATTTTGAAGTATTCTTTACATTTGAATGTTGGGAACAGTCTCTAACCTTATAAATTCAAAAAAATATAAACACATTTCTCCCTTTGTCTCCTTAAGCATCAAACAATCCACCCCAGTTGTTCAGGCAAAACTGTAGGATTCATTTCTAGTTGCTTTCTTACTTTCATTCTTCATACCCAGATCAGCAGAAATAATGACAATTAGAGTATAACCTTTGGCATCTTTCTCATTGTTAAGATTTACTTACACAGGATTTGCATTAATATGCATACATGTGGTTTTTAGTTTAACTAATATAGAATTCTAGTACTCTGGGAATTTTAAAAACTGAATCCATAGAATTGAAGATTATAATTAATCTGTATTTATAGATTCAACTCTATTTTCCCCCTCATCTCCCACCCTTTTTTTGGGTATCAGGGATTGAATTCAGGTCTTCAAACACTAAGCCACATCCCCAGCCCTATTTTGTGTTTTATTTGAAGACAGAGTCTGAGTTGCTTAGTGCCTTGCCATTGTTGAGGCTAGCTTTGAACTCTCGATTCTCCTGTCTCAGCCTCCCAGAGTGCTGAGATTACAGGCATGTGCCACCGCACCCAGCTCCCTCTACTCTTTTAATAGATATATAGATATATACAAATACCTGTAGTTTTAAAAATATTTTTAAAATTGTTAATGGATATTTATTTGTATGTGGTGCTGAAAATCGAACCCAGTGCCTCACACATGCTAGGCAGGCACTCTACCACTCGGCTACAACTCCAGCCTCAAATATCTGTAGTTTTACATAATATGGAATTATAATACATTTACTCGGGTGTGGTGGTAGTAATTTTTCTTTTCTTATCTTTTTCATTTTTTTCAACTTCCAAATCAAGATAACCTAATTAAATGA
>PVHX01006465.1:69126-100584 GCA_004024805.1 Geosciurus inauris
ACTCAGGGGTACTCGACCACTGAGCCACATTCCCAGCCCTATTTTGTGTTTTATGTAGAGACAGGGTCTCACTGAGTTGCTTAGCACCTCGCCATTGCTGAGGCTGGCTTTGAACTCGCGATCCTCCTGTCTCAGCCTCCCTAAGTGCTGGGATTACAGGCTTGAGCCACCGCGCCCGGCAGAATTCATTCTTTTTAATGACAACACAATAACCCTTGACATGGAAGTATTTACCTATTCCCTTATTTATGAATATTCACTTTATTTTTTTCCAGCACAAATGATACAATTAGTATCTTTGTACATTCAGACCATGTAAAAGTGCTTTTATTTGTGTGAGACAGAACTTCAAAATAGAATACAGAGTTAGAAATTAAATTTTCTGGGTCAAAACACAGTTTTTATTAAATAGTAAATAGATTGGGCTGGGATTGTAGCTCAGTGGCAGAGCACTTGCCTTGCATGCATGAGGCATTGGGTTCGATCCCCAATACCACATAAAAGTAAATAAAGATATTGTGTCCATCTACAACTAAAAAAAATTTTTAAAAAAATAGTAAATAGATCAAATAATATTTATAACATATCAGGTAGACAAAACAACAGAACAAAAACCTATCTACTTATTGCCTTGTTTAAGAAATAGGACTGTATCCCTGAAGCCTTCTGGGTGTTTCTTATATTATCCCTTTCCTCTGTAAGAAGAGGAAAAAAAAAAATCCTGAAAATCTATTCCAGCAGCTGGGTGCAGTGGCACATGCCTGTAATCCCAGCACTTTGGGAGGCTGAGACAGAAGAATCACAAGTTCAAAGCCAGCCTCAGCAATGGCGAGGCGCTAAGCAACTCAGGGAGACCCTGTCTCTAAATAAAACAGAAAATAGGTCTTGGGATGTGGCTCAGTGGTTGAGTGCCCCTGAGTTCAATCCCCGGTACCAAAAAAAAAAAAAAAAAGACGGAAGAAAAATGTAAAGTGACAAAAATAAGGAAAAAAAGTGACAAAAATAATAATAAAGTGACAAAAATAAGGTGCCATCCTGGCATCTGTAATCCCAATGGATTGGGAGGCTGAGACAGGAGAATCATGAGTTCAAAGCCAGCCTCAGCAACGTCAAGGCGCTAAGCAACTCAGTAAGACCCTGTCTCTAAACAAAAACACAATATAGGGCTGGGGATGTAGCTCAGTGGTTGAGTACTCCTGAGTTCAATCCCTGGTACCAAAACCAGAAAAACAAACAAAAAAAACAAAACAAAAACAACAACAACAAAAAACCATTCCAGTAAGTAGAGGCTGAGGCAGGAGGATCCTAAGTTTAAGGCCAGCCTCAGCAACTTAAAACCTCAGCAATTTAGCAACATCCTGTCTCAAAATAAAAAATAAAAGGGTCTGGGGATGTACCCAGTACTACCCCCACCAAATTGTATTAACTCTTTGAAATCTGGTATTTTATACTTCCATCACATCTCCATTTGGCCAAGTTGCATTTCAAAGAACTCAACAGTCATATGTGGTTAGTAGACACTGTACAGTATAGTTCTAGATACTAAAAAAAAAAAAAAACTAGTTATGTGTGCTGCAGAGCTTTCTTTCTAGTTTGTTATTTCTTTTCACTTTCTGTGTGTGTGTGTGTGTGTGTGTGTGTGTGTGTGTTTTGACTGGGAATTGAACACTCAGGGCACTTTGCCACTGAGTTACATCCCCAGTCCTTTTCATTCTATTTTGAGACAGGGTCTCATTAAGTTGCCTAAGTTCGCCTTGAACTTGAGATCCTCCTGCTTTAGCTTCCCAAGTCTCTAGGTTACAGGCAAGCATCACCATATCTGGCTTCTTATTTTGGTACTGAGGATTTTGAACCCAGGGGCACTTTACCACCAAGCTACATCTCCAGCCCTTTTTAATTTTATTTTCTAATTTTGAGATAGCATCTCACTAAGTTGCTTAGGGCCTTGCTAAATTGCTGAGGCTGACCTTGAACTTGAGATTCTCCTGCCTCAGCCTCCCAAATCGCTGGGATTATGGGCTCACACTAACGTGTCAGGCTCTTCTTGTGTTTTTTTTTTTTTTTTTTTTTAATATTTTTTAGTTGTAGATGAACACAATATATTTATTTTTATGTGGTGCTGAGGATCGAACCCAGTATCTCACGCATGCGAAGCAAGCACTCTACCATTGAGCTACAATCCCAGCCCCTCCTCTTGTGTTTTGATGACCAAAGTTTCAAGGGAGCTTAATTTTGCTTTCTTTGATTTGTATTTTGAGTTTTAAGATTTTTTTCCCTTATCACCAAAGCATGTCCTAAAGAGTACGTTATTCTACATTTTGTTCTAAGCCTTTCAAGTTTTGCCTTTTATACTAAAGTCCTTAATTCATCTAGAATCGATTTGTGGGTATAATAGGAAGGATCCATTTATACTTTTTCTCCAGATAATCAATGGTTTCAGCTCCACTAGTTTGGTTGCTTTTAGAAATAGTGCATTTTATTTACTTGTACTTTCTAATTTCTTACTCTAAGGAAATGTACTTTGCTATCTAGCAAATGTGATGAATCGTCATTAATTCTTATTCTGTAAATTATTTTGGGCTTTCTACATACAGATTTATATTACCTGTCAAATAATAACAATTGTCCTTTTTCATTTCTTATGTGTTTTATTTCTTTTTGTGTGTGTGTGTGTTGTTTTGCTGGCTAGGACTTAAGTATAATGTTGAATAGAAATGGTGATAGCAAGTATGTTTTAATTTTGAAGGAAATGCTTTATTTCACCATGGTGTGTGTTTGCTCTAGGTATTTTTGCTAGATAGCCTTTCATCAGGTTAAGATAAGATTTTGTTAAGAGTTTTTTTCTTTTTTTTTAAATTAAGAACATTTATACATACATACATATTGGAGATTGAACCACTGGGATACCTCCCAGCTCTTTTTATTTTGAGATAGGGTCTTGCTAAGTTGCCCATGCAGGCCTCAAACTTGCAATCTTCCTACCTCAGCTTCCTGAGTTGCTGGGATTACAGGTGTATGCCGTGGCGCCTGGTATGTAGTCCTCATTTTCGTGCTGGTTATAAATAGTGTCATTCTCATCTTGAAGAGGTTGCCACATTCCTTGGCTCAGTCAGGAACAGGCAGGTTACGTCCTTGTCACATTTGTCTCTCAGACCAATCCTTCTGCCTTCCTCTTCCAATTTTAATAACTAGTGATTAGACTGGGCCCACCTAGATAATCCAGGACAATGTCTCCATTACATATTCAAGTTCTTTTGTTGTTGTTTTTTTTTTTTGTACCAGGGATTGCACTCAGGGGTACTCGACCACTGAGCCATATCCCCATCCCTATTTTGTATTTTTATGTAGAGACAGGATCTCACTGAGTTGCTTAGCGCCTCACCCTTGCTGAGGCTGGCTTTGAACTCACGATTCTCCTGTCTCAGCCTCCCAAAGTGCTGGGATTATAGGCGTGTGACACTGTGCCCGGCTCCAAGTTCTTTTGACACATATTCACAGCTTCTAAGCAATAGGAAGTCAGTTTTTTAAAAAATATATATATTTTTTGTAGTTGGACATAGTAACTTTATTTACTTATTTTTAAAAAAATTTTTTTGGCTGTAGATGGACACAATATCTTTATTTATTTGTATGTGGTGCTGAGGATTGAACCCAGTGGCTCATGCATGTGAGGTGAGAACTCTACCACTGAGCTACAATCCCAGCCCTATTTACTTATTTTTTAAGTGGTGCTGAGGATCAAACCCACTGCCTCACACATGCTAGGCAAGTGCTCTACCATTGAGCCACAACCCCAGCCCCAGGGAGTTAATTTTTGGGGAGCCATTATTTTGCCTGCCATACCATCTTAATTTGTTAATATGGTGAATTAAATGAAAAGATTTGCAATGTTAAACTCAACTGTGCATTCTTTTTTTTTTTTTATTTTTTTTAGTTGTAGATGGACACAATACCTTTATTTATTTTTATGTGGTGCTGAGGTTCGAACCCAGTGCCTCACACATGTAAGGCAAGCGCTCTACCACTGAGCTACAGCCCCAGCCCTCAACTTTGCATTCTTTTTTTAAAAATATTTTTGTAGTTGTTGATGGATTTTTATTTTTATTTTTTTTTAAATATTTTTTTTAGTTGTTGATGGACACAATGTCTTTATTTTATTGCTTTGTATGTGGTGCTAAGGATTGAACCCAGGGCCTCATGCGTGCGAGGCAAGTGCTCTACCGCTGAGCTACAATCCCAGCCCCGGATTTTTATTTTATTCGTTATTTATATGTGGTGCTGAGGATCGAACCCAGTGCCTCATGCATGCTAGGCAATTGCTGTATCACTGATGCACAACCCTAGCCCTCAACCTTGCATTCTTGAAAGAAATTCAACTTAATCATGTTTATTACCTTTTTCACAAATTTGCTAGATTTGCTTTAACATTTTGTTCAGGATTACTGCATCTTTGTTCAAGAATGAGAATGGTTTGTAATTTCCTTTCTTGTTCTGTCTTTGCCTGGCTGGGTCTGTCTGTCCATCTATCTTTCCTCCTACTGGTTCACTTTTTAACGGCTCAAGGACAAAATAAGTTTTCTATTTTTATTTCTTTCTTATATTTTTTTGGTACCAGAGATTGAACCTAGGAGTACTTAACCACAGAGCCACACATCCCCATCCCTTTTATTTATTTTTTATTTTTATTTTTTATAATATTTTTTTTAGTTGTTGATGGATCTTTATTTTATTCATTTATTATTTATATGTGGTGCTGAGGATCAAACCCAGGGCCTCACGCATGCTAGGCAAGCGCTCTACTGCTGAGCTACAGCCCCAGCCCCCCATCCCTTTTTAATTTCAAGACAGGGTCTTGCTAAGTTGCTAAGGCTGGCTTTGAACTTGCAATCCTCTTGCCTCAGCCTCTCAAACTGCTTGGATTACAAATGTGCACCATTTAGATGTGGCTTTTATTTTTCACTGAGTCAATTTTGCTAATTTGTATTTTCTTAGAAAGTTATTCATGTTGACCTAAATTTTTAAAATTTTGGGGATAAAATTGCACATAAAATTGCTCAGAATTGGTAATTCTATGATCTCTTTAGTTTCTATAGTTTTTTTTTTTCTCCAGTCTACTAGAAGTTGGTCTTTTTTTCTTTTGTGAATTTTTTTTGGTTGTTGATGGACCTTTATTTATTTATTTATATGCAGTGCTGAGGATAAAATCCAGGGCCTCACACATGCCAGGCAAGTGTGCTACTACTGAGCCAACCCCTGGTCAAATCTTTTTTTAAAAAATCAACTCTTGGCTTTGTGTAGCTTTTTCATTGTATACCTTCTATTCTTCCATTACTTAGATACTTTCATCTTTATTATTTATTTCTACTCTAGTTCCTAACTTTAACGTATAATTTCTTAATTTTCAGTCTTTATTTTTGTCCTATAACATAAGCATTTAAAACTCTTAAGTTTTCCTTTCTTGCATCAGATACTTCTGTAGTTTTGCTAGTTACATCATTATTTAATGGTTATAATTATTTTGTGATTCTCATCAATTTTTTTTTACAGTACTGGGAATGAACCCAGGACCTTGCACATAATAGGCAAGTACATTACCACAGAGCTACATCTACAGCCCATGGTTGCCTTGAACTTGGAATCCTCCTGCCTCAGCTTCCAGGACAGCTGAGATTACAGGCATGTGCCATCATGCCCAGCTCTCATTTTTTTAAGCCAATGAGTTATTTGCAGGTATACTTTCAAGTTTTCAAATTTTTTCCTTCCTCCTCCATTTAGTGACTTTTTTAAAAAATATTTTTTAGTTGTAGATGGTCACAATATCTTTATTTTTATTTATTTTATGTGGTGCTGAGGATCGAACCCAGTGCCTCACGCTTGTGAGGCGAGCGCTCTACCACTGAGCCACAATCCCAGCCCCCATTTAGTGACTTCTAACTTAACTGCATGGTAGTTAGCGAATGTGGCCTATATAACATCATTTGAAATTTGTTAGAATTTTACTATCTGGATTCAAATGTGGTACTATACTTTGCATATGAGGTGTTCCCAAAAGCTCCCGTGTTAATGTGGGAACTGAAAGGATTATGAGAACTGTAACTTAATCAGTGAATTGATCCATCTGATGGATTAATAATTTGAATGAACTACTGGGTGGTGTAGGTAGGGCATGGCTGAAGTTAGTGGGTTCCTGGGGGCTTGCTTTGGGAATTATATATTTTGTCCCTGGCTCCTTTTGTTCTGTTTCCTGGCTGCCATGCAGTGGAGCAGCTATCCTCTGCCATGCTCTTCTGCCATGATATCTGGCCATCACCTTAGGCCCAGAGTGATGGAGCCAGTGGACCATGGACTGAATCTCTTGACACTATGAGCCCCAAATAAAGTTTTCCTCCTCTAAGTTGATCTTGTCTGCTATTTTAGTCACAGTGACAAAACCTAACACATGTGGTCAATTTATATAAACATTCCACATGTGAATCAGAAGGACATTAATTCTCTGTTGAGTGCAAGCTTATATACGCCCATTAGTTCAATATTAAACATGTTGCTCATATTTTTGATTTTTTTTTTTTTTTGGTACTGAGGATTAAACCCAGGGGTGCTTAACCACTAAGCTACATCCCCAGCCCTTTTTGTTTTTTCATTTTGAGACAGGGTCTTGTTAAGTTGCTTAAGGTCTGGCTAAGTTGCTGAGGCTCGCAACTTCGACCTTGCGATCCTCCTTTCTCAGCCTCCCAAACCACTGGTATGACAGGCGCGTGCCACTGGGCCCGTCTATTTTCTGATTCTTGTTACAAGATCTTTTATTTTAAAGTGTACTAAAATTTCTATTATAGTGGTAAATTTATCAATTTCTCCTTGTAGTTCTGTCAAATTTAGCTTTTTAATTTTTAGGGATATATAATTTGGTATATGTATGTTTAGAATTCTAAAAGCCCTGTGTCCTCAACTTTTCATCCCTTTAGTAACTTTCATTTAGTTTTAGTTTATCTAATGTTAGCATAACTACCAACTTCCTTCTGTTCTATTAGCTTGACATCTTTTTCTATCCTTTTACTCTCTTTCTGTTCTTGGATTTTTTTTCCTTCTTTTGTAGTGCTCGGGATCAAACCTAGGTACTTTATACATGCTAGGCAAGCATTCTACAATTGAGCTAAACCCTTAGTTCCAATGTTCTTGTTTTTAAAAAATGTCATATATCCCAGATACTTGGTGTCACCTGGTGTAAGAATAATGCAATGGCACAGCACTCTTCAATGGTGTTTTGCAGGCTGAGGATTCTGCGGAGGCGGCAGAGGCCCCAGATGCTGCTAGCCTTGACCTTAGTAGATATAGCATCTGGGGTGTTCCTTTACTGTCCCCACCAGTGCAAGCGCACCTTGGACAGCCTAGAGTTTAGTGGCCTGCTTTCCAACCAATTCTTGGCTGAAGACTCCTCAAAAATAATCACTCTCAGGCTGGGGCTGTAGCTCAGTGGTAGAGCGCTTGCCTAGCATGTGTGAGGCACTGGGTTCGATCCTCAGCACCACATATAAATAATAAATGAATAAAATAAAGATCCATCAACAACTAAAAAAATATTTTAAAAAAATCACTCTCTCTCTCTCTCTCTATATATATATATTTTTGGTACTGGAGATTGAACTCAGGGGCACTCGATCACTGAGCCACATCCCCAACCCTATTTTGTGTTTTATGTAGAGACAGGGTCTCACTGAGTTGCTTAGTGCCTCGCTGTTGCTGAGGCTGGCTCTGAACTTGCGATTCTCCTGTCTCAGCCTCCCTAAGTGCTGAGATTACAAGCTTGAGCCACCGCGCCAGGCTTCCAAATCATATTTAAAAAAAAATTTTTTTTTTTAGTTGTAGATGGACACAATGTCTTTATTTTATTGGTTTGTACGTGGTGCTGAGGATCGAACCCAGGGCCTCACGCATGTGAGGCAAGCGCTCTACCACTGAGCTACAATCCCAGCCCCCAAATCATATTTTTATGCTTGCTAGGCTGCATCTACTTATATTCATGATGCTATGGTTAATATGTATATATAACTTTAGTAACAGCCAATTTTGGTCTCCTACAGACCAAATAAAGAAAAATGCATTTTGGGGGGCTGGGGTTATGGCACAGTGGTAGCGTGCTCGCTTAGCACGCGGGAGGCACTGGGTTCGATCCTCAGCACCACATAAAAATAAATAAAATAAAGCTATTGTGTCCACCTACAACTAAAAAATACATATTTAAAACAAAAAAGAAAAAAGAAAAATGCATTTTGGAATATGAAACAAACTGTTCTTCTATGCAAAAGAATATTGGAGGAGCAAAGAACAAACTAGGATTGATAAGAGCAAGGAATAGATTCCACAGATAGTGATTTTAATGGATTTTAGCATTCCGGGAAATAGAATGTCTCTTATATCTTATGTTGGGGCTTCTGGACATTTTTCCTTTAAACGCATTTGCAGAAGCCTTTATGTAAGAAAGCAGGGGATAGTCAGCATCTAGTAATGTTAAAAACTAAATTATTGATCAGGAGGAGGTCAGACCCAACTAGGTGTTCTGAGGATGCATTTTCTTTTTTTTTTTAATTTTTTTTGTTTTATTTGTTGATTGACCTTTATTTATTCATTTATTTATATGCGGTGCTGAGGATCGAACCCAGTGCCTCCCACATGCAAGGCAAGCACTCTACCACTGAGCCACAATCCCAGCCCAGCATGCATTTTCTTTTAAAAATAAGAGTCCAAAGAAACCCTAGTACAATCATGGGCAAAGGCACTGTCTGTAAAATCTCTGATCACTGATTTATATTTCGGGCTTAGAATTTCCCACTGATCTCTGGTTACACAACTTTACTGCATTGGGTTCTGAACAGATGAATGTCATCATGAGATCAGCTGTACCTCCTGCAAGAGACCTGCATACCTGGTTATTAAATAAGTAGTAAACCTGTACCTGACTGCTATTTTCTCATTTATCTCAGCTGAAGTTCTTCTCACCTCATACTGACATTGTTTCAGCCACCTTTGCCTAAAATAGCCCTTCCTGTCTGTCCAGCTGCAAGTGGTTCTCAATGGCCTATGTGACATCTAAGGCACTAGGCCTCAAGCTATTCCTTTAAAGTCTGAAAGATAACATTTACTGGGCACTTAGTGGCAAGCATGTTCACCACAATCTCTGTGCAGTGAATGATACCTCCATTTTACAGGTCAAGCACTGGAAGCAGGAGAAGCCAATGTAATATGGCTAAAAATTAGCTGGCATACACAAAGCCAAGCAGAGCTAGTTCTTTTTTTTTTAATATATATATTATTTATATATATATTATAATAAATAATATTTATTATAGGCAAGCGCTTTACCACTGAGCCACAACCCTTGCCCCACTTTTTTTAAAAGAAGAGTTAGTTTTTTTATATACATATATTTTAACTTTTAAATTACAGATGGGCACAATATCTTTATTTTGTTTATTTATTTTTATGTGGTGCTGAGGATACAACCCAGTGGCTCACATGTGTGAAGCAAGAGCTCTGCCACTGAGCCACAACCCCAGGCCCAGATCTAGTTCTTTCCCACTGCACTACGGTGACTGAAAAATTGGTTTAGCATTTTGCAAATATCTCATTTAATCCTCACAACAGTGAGAGGACCTGTCTGCATCAACATTCCTATCTTACAATGATCAACTACCTTGCAAAATGATCAACTGCTATAAAAACCTACAGGGAATTAGTAACATTTGTAGTCTGTAAAGAAGGGACCATGAGGGGCTGGAGTTGTGGCTCAGTGGTAGAACATTTGCCTAACATGTGTGAGGCACTGGGTTCGATTCTCAGCACCACATATAAATAAATGAATAAAATAAAGGTCCACCAACAACTAAAATAATATTAAAAATAAAAAAAGAGATTGGGAGATTGAAATCTAGGGGGAATGATGGACCCTTGACCTCCAGCCTGTGCATAAAGGTACCAGGAAAAAAAAAAGCCAAGAATCCTTAAATGAGAAATGATGATAAGACATGACTAGACACTGTAAGGCTACACATATGTAAAGAATATATTTTAAAAACTTATTTGGTAAAGGATATCTATTCTCTTACATCACATTTCAGTAATTATGGCACATACCTCCATCCAATGGTTTGTCAGTAAAATTCAAAATTAGTGGGGGAAACTCCCCCCTCCCACAAAACCCACAGAAGAGCTGACCCTCTGAATCACCACTTTCAAAATGATCAACTGCTATAAATTCGTCAACGTTCTGAAAGTTTAGCTAATCGATTTATGCATCCTTGCTTCTTCCGAAACCGACTAACATCCAGTCGCCCTTTCAAGTTATCCTACTTCATCTTATCTTGCCATTTTCGCAGGAATGTGATTAATAGCCTTTTTTCTCATTGCCTCTGAGGCCTCAAGAACAGGCAGAAGCTGTAGACTTGCAGACCTGGGGCGGTGGCGACTGCTGTGCGGAGGTGGAGGTAGGAGGTGGTAGGGACGCTGCTCTCGGCGGGTGGTGGAACAGACACCCGGAGGGAGGCTGGCAGGGGGTGATGGTCGTGGAAGCCCGGCTTAGAGCACAACCCCGCCGAGCTCCGCTTCCACACCGCTGAGGACCGAAATGAAGAAGCAGCGGGGAGAGAAAGAGAGGAGAAATAAACGAGAGAGGCCCGAGAGGAGCAGCTGTCGCGTTACCTCAGAGCCAGAGGCCCGGGACCGGCTCCCGGAGCCGCTGCCGACTCCGGCCTTCGGGCGGCACGGCTGGTGCGCTTGCTGGCTCCGGCCGGTCCCGGACGTCGCCGAGGGGGAGTGGCGGTGCCGCCCCTGCAGCTTGGGCACAGGTCTCCGGCACTCGCTCCGGGCTTATTGTCCGCGGACGCCGAGGGCAGGCTGGCGGGCCGCCGGCCGCACCCCGCCCCGCCCGGACCCGTAGCAGCCGCCGGCGCGCCGACTGGCGGCCGAGAGCGGCCCGTGCGTGTCTCTTTAAGGGGCCGGGCTGAGAGGCTGCGGGCGGGCGGGGTGCGCGTCGCTCCGGGTGAGTGTGCGAGGGAGAGAGCGGCGGGCGGGCGCCGGCGGGAGGGAGCGAGCGAGCGAGCCAGCGACGCGGGCCCTGCCGCCGCCGCCGCGGTCGCACTAGCGGCCTCCTCCCCTCCCCCGCGCTGCCTGCCGCGGGGAGGGGGCTCGCGTCGCCGCCTCCAGCCGCTCCCGATGAAGCAGCTGCCGCCGCGGCCGCCTCCGAAGATGGGGGATTTCTACGACCCTGAGCACCCGACCCCTGAGTAAGTCTCGGCTCCGCGGCCTCCGCGGCCGTGGGCCTCCGCGGCCGGAGTCGGGCGCGTCCTGATGGGCACTGGGGTGGGCGTCGCGAGGAGTAACGGGCCTTGCAGCTCGCGCGGCCGGTGGGAGCACCCCGCGCCGCGCCTCGGGCCCGGTTCGTCGCGGCCGCAGGCGGTCGGCTCGGCGTGGGCGCCACTGCTCGCGTCGCGGCGGCCGTTGGGAGGCGGTGGGGGAGGGGCAGCCGGCCGGAGGCCGCTGCCGCGTCCGCCCAGCGGGGGAACGGGCCTAGGCCCAACGCGAGCCCGGCAGTCGGGTCGCAGAGCGGCCGCGGCCGAGGCCGGCGGGAGGGCGCAGCAAGGTAGGCCGAGAATCCCCGGCCTCGGGTGGAAGCTTTGCCCGCCGCCGGCCCACCGGCGACCTCAGCTCCGACCGGAAGGGCCTAGCGCGCGCCGCCCGGCCCTGGCCGCAAAGGGCCCGCGCTGCGCTCTCGGGCTCGGATTTTTCCCCCCTGGGAACTCGATCCCGGCCTCGTAGTGCTTCCGGCTGCACATTCCGCACCTTTGGCGCCCGGGTTTTGTAATGGTGGCGAGGTTTGTGTGGTCCTGTTGTTGAGGTGACACCGGGTTTGTTTTTCCACCTGAAAATGAAAGCGCTCTGAGGGGATTTATTTTTCTGCACGTTATGGGTTTTGCATGCTTTCGGACACTCTAGTTTCTTTGGTAACAGGAACCTTTTACCTAAATGGATGACTTTTACTTCATGTGAAGACTTAGTGAAAACCCCAGAAATCATTTGAAGATTCTGAAGAAGACAGTGCTAGTAAACCCAAATACAGTTTTGCCCAATGGTACTTTTCCATTCTAGGACATTTTTACATTTCTGTTGAGGGCTGTATTTGCTGTTATATCTGATAACTCAGGAAGCTTTACTCCAGACCCTGAAGTCAGTTCTTTCCCTCAGCTATCACAAGACCATTGTTTTGAGAAGCCATTCTTAAACTCCATTACTGGTGGTGAAGTCCGTACTTAAGAATATACGATTCATTTCAAAGTTAACGCAGGTGGGTTTCAAGTGAAACTGTCAAACTTTTATGACCAGAATGATCCGAGAGCTTTGTTCTTTTGACACATTTTACCTTACATTTGCTGTGGTGGTTTTTCGAACCCCTTGACAAATTTTGTCACCTTGGCCCAGAAATATCTGGACCTTACTTGATAGTTCTTGGGTTTGATTACAACACAAAAGGATTCTGTAGGGGTGTCGGCCATCTCTGCACAAAAAGAGAAATCATTATGTTGCCTTTCTAAAACAAAACTCAACTCTTTATTGCAATATTAAGTTAAATCAGTGTGACTTTGTCTTTTCATGGATTCTTGGCCCTGGGTTAACATTATTTTAATTAGATCGTTTTGATGTACTGCCCAGTCAGTCTAGTCACAAAGCTCATGTTGTAGGTTTTTGGTTGAGACTGTAAATTCTCAAAAAATTCTGTGAAAAAATCGATAAATGCTGATTGAGCTCTTGTCCTGTAAAAAGTAATACGCTTGCCTCTGAATGGGCAAAGTGCCTGTTTTCAGTTCCTTTTGCCAGGTTGTTTGGTGAAGTTCAGAAGCTTTAAGGAACACATCCTTTCACTTCTTGGGGAAAAACAATTTTTCATAATATGTAGGAAAGTGGATTCAGAAATGCGTCTTTGGTGGACACAGGTGGAGAAGGAATCAAGAGTGATTATTTTTAACAAGCCTTGGAGTTTTTAGTTTTACTGCTTTTCCGGCTCTACCTCGGATTTCTAATAGAGACTAAGTAAGTTCTTACATATGTATTGTTTTTTCTTTGTTTATTAACCTGTATGAAGGTCTGTAAAGAATTATAAAATGTTTTCTTTCATAACATTTTAAGGACTGGAGATTTTGATAGGCATTCTGAACAATATTGCCTCTTTTACAGATGAAGAAAATGAAGCCTTGCCAAGAAAATGAGAAGTGAAGTGACAGCAAACCCTATACGGAAGTATACATGAACTAGTTAGTATTTATAATGCTGGAGAGAGAAAGGAAGCACAGTACAGGGTTAAAGAAATGGATTTCAGAGTCAGACCTTGGTTTGAACATTTGGACAGGTTACTTCATCTCTGAGTTTGGGTTTTCTCATCTTGGAAGTAATTATCCTAATGGTAGCAACTTACTAGGGCTTCTGGGAGGATTGAATGAGATAATACATGAAAAGTATTTGCCACAGAATGTGGCACATGTAAGTGCTTCTAGCAGGGGTCATCAGGGAATATTAAGAGGTAGTATTTAAGTTGAGCATGAAAAGGTTAGGTGGGCTTAAGTGGTGGTGGTGGGGGTAACATGGTTGAGAGAGTGAATGACCAAACGCCCCTTTTAGACTTGAGGTCATTTGAAATGGTTCATAGACATATGAAGAAGTTTGAAGTGAAAAATGTAAATCAGTTTGATTGAAGTTGCAGCTGGGTCCTGATATTTTGTGTTTGTCTTGTACTCACTCTTATCAAACACAGCTGTAAGTCCTGGCTTTTCCTTCACCATAGAGGACATTGTGTTTCAGGTGAAAATGGCTGTAATCACTTGAGTATCTGTGCATTAGGTGTCCAATATAGGGCAAAGGCAGGTGTTGAGGACACTAAATTAGATCAGGTTGGTCTTCAAGGACCTCATCTAATGAGGGAGATAAGTACTTTACAGTGACAGAAGAGCTAGTTTTTTTTTGGATATCAGGGATTGAACCCAGGGGTGCTCACCCACTGAGCCACATCCCCAGCCCTTTTTCATATTTTATTTAAAGACAGGATCTTAGGGCTTCCCTTAAGTTGCTGAGACTGGCTTTGAACTTGTGATCCTTCTTCCTCTGCTTCTCACCTCTGGGATTACAGGCATGGGTATACCACCATGCCTGCCTTTTTTTCTTTTTTTTAAACATGTATGTCTGTCCCAAAAGTAGGCACAATAGGGGTGGTTGGTGTGTGTATATATATTAAAAGGTTTTTTTTTGCCCTTGTGGAGTTTAAGGAGGAATGATAAACAGTAAATTATATTGTTCAGAGATAAATGCCTTAGAAAATGGAGCAGGGTAAGGGAGATTTGGAATTGTTGAGGAAGAGATTGTAATATAAAGTGAAGTAGACTGGACTCTTTGAGAAAGTAATATTTAGGCAAAGGCTTAAAGATGACATAGCCATGTTAATATCTGGGGAGAAAGCATTTAAAGTGAAGGGAATGGTTCCGAAGTGTTTAGGCAGACTTCTAAGTTCTTCCTAGTATGGTCAGAATGGAATGAGCAAGAAAGAATGAATGGTAGTGAATTGGGTCACGGTGGGGTGGGGTACAGATTTCTTTTCTTTTTTTTGGCAGTACTGAGGGTTGTAGGGTGCAGATTTTGTAGGAATTTGTAGAGCCATTATAGATACTTGGCTGGCAGGTTTTTGGAGTTTTTTTGAGATGGAGTCTCTCACTGTGTTGTCCAGACTGGCCTCAAACGCCTAGGTTCAAGTGATTCTCCTCGGCCTCCCAAGTAACTGAGACTGAAGATGTGAGCCACTGTGCTGGCCTGCTGGGAAATTTAAATAGTCTACTTTCAGCTTTAGGAGGAACACTCATTGTCCAGAGGAACAACAGTGGAAGTTTAGATATTGTAAGGAAGCTAGTAATCCAGACAAGGTACTGACTTGTACCAAAGTGGTAAAAGAAGAATGGTGAAAAATGGATAGATTCTGAATATATTTTGAAAATTAAACTGATAAGATCTGTTGATAGATCATATGTAGTGTGAGGGGACCTGAGGATACTTATAGAATTTTCAATCTGAGCAGTTACAAATTTGCCATTCACTAAGATAGGGATGACTATGGAAAGAGCAAGTATGGATACTAGATCAGTAACTCAGTGTTAGACATTGTAAATTTGAGATAGCTGTTATACATTTAGGTTGAATTGATATCTAAAGTTAAAATTTGGGGAAAATGTCTGGATTGGTGATAAATTTTATAGTCATCTACTTGGGTAGTATTCAAAGCCATATGCTTGGATGAGATCAAGGGATTCATTGTAGAAAGAAAAGGACCAAGGATTGTTCCTTTGAAACTGCAGTGTTAAAAGGATTGTGTTAGTATCCAGTGTAAAACTCTTAACATTGATGACATCGTGAACTTGGAGAAAAATTACCTATTTAGTAACCTCTAATTAGAAGTTAGCATTTCTTTCAATTATGTAAACAATTAAAGTAGTAACAGTATCTGTGATTTTGGTACCAATACAAATCACATTTTAATTATATGGTTATTATAGATAACCTCAAAATATTTATGTCCATCACTATATCAAAATTACAGTGAATATGAGATCTACCCCTAGACTTTTTTTTTTAAAATGTTTTTTAGTTATACATGGACACAGTGTCTTTATTTTGTTTACTTATTTTTATGTGGTGCTGAGGGTCGAACCCAGTGCCTTACACATGCAAGGCAAGCGCTCTGCCACTGAGCCACAATCTCAGCCCCCTACCCCTAGACTTTTAAGAAGCATAATGTTACTGTATCACACATGGAGTTTTGTCACCTCATAATTGGTGTCCTTTGCAATCATATATACTTTATCTTATACATTTAAAAATATTAGATTGAAAAAAATCCATAATCTTAATTAGACTGCCAGAATGGTTGAGGGTCCCCTGCTCCTCACCCCCAAAAAAGAGTTAAGCCCCTGGACTCTGGAGTCAGAACTCCTGATTTAGAATTTTACCTTTTTTTTTTTTTTTTTTGTGAGCTTGGGCGAGTTTCTTTCTCTTTTGCGATACTGGTGATCGAATCTAGGATCACTCTACCACTGAGCTATATCCCCAGCCCTTTTTATTTTTATTTTGAAACAGAGTGTCACTAAGTTGCCCAGGCTGACCCCAAATTTGTGATCATTCTGCCTTAGCCTCCTGAGTACCTGAGATTACAGGTATGCACCACCATGTTCAGCACAAGTTTCTTCTTTTTTTTTTTTGGTAGAGGGGATTGAACTCAGGTGCTCGACCGCTGAGCCACATCCCCAGCTCTATTTTGTATTCTCTTTAGAGAAGGGTCTTACTGAGTTGCTTAGCACCTTGATTTTGCTGTGGCTGGCCTTGAACTCACAATCCTCCTGCCTCAGCCTCCTAAGCTGCTGGGATTACAGGTGTGTGCCACTGCGCCCACAAGTTTCTTAATTACTCTGTGACTTGGTGTCCTTATCTGCAAAGTGGGGATCATGATAGTATCCTGTGCAAAGGGTTTTTTGAGAATTTAAGAATTAGGACAATGTTCTTTTATTTTTAGTATCGAATGAAAAGATTTGGCTAGAAAGAATACCTGAAAGGCATTACCATTTTTAAAGGCATAGTGAATTTAGTAAAAAGAAAGTTTGTTAGCCGGGTATGGTGGCTCAAGCCTGTAATCCCAGCACTTAGGGAGGCTGAGACAGGAGAATCGCGAGTTCAAAGCCAGCCTCAGCAATGGCGAGGTGCTAAGCAACTCGGTGAGACCCTGTCTCTACATAAAACACAAAATAGGGCTGGGGATGTGGCTCAGTGGTCGAGTACCCCTGAGTTTAGTCCCCAGTACCACACACACAAAAAAAGTCTGTTGACAGTGTCAACATGTTTAAATAAAATTTGAAGCAGGGAGGACAGTTATTCACCATAGAAAATGGAGATACCATTGGAAACCAACTCAGAGAAAGTGACACAATGTGGTCACCAAATTCTGTGTAAGAGCTGAACCTTTAGTAGCTTTATAGTCAGTATATGAATCAGAATTTCTGTTATTTTATAAGGAACACTGATTATAGTGTTTATGGTTTGGGTCCATAGACGGGGGTACCCTTTTTGGACCACTGGGGTACATGGGAGGCCAAAATATTACTTGGAAGGTTTCCTGGTAAGTTTGGAAAGTCTACCCTAGTGTTTAGGACAGGGTATGCTTCTTTGGACAGGATATGCCCCTCTTGTTCTTGCCTTTTCTAAGTTTCCAGCAGATTGTTTTCCTTTTATTGACACATTATGTCTTTAGAAAAGTATCAAGCAACTGTTGATACAGTTGTGTTTTCCTAAGAAATGTCCAAGCTATATTTTATACATGTAAGATTATCTTTCTGAAAGTTATACTTTCCTAGATTTTTTAGCAGGACTTTGGTATTATCAAGTCTTCTCTGATGCTTTTCATTGTAGTGACTGACTTAATCTGTCCCTTTTCTGGATATTTAAAAGCTTTGGGACTTTAAAAAATTTTTTTTAGATGTAGATGAACATGATACCTTTATTTTATTTATTTACTTTTATGTGGTACTGAGGATCAAACCCAGTGCCTCACCCGTGCAAGGTAAGCCCTCTACCATTGAGCCACAACCCTAGCCCCATCCTCCTTTTTCTTGTACTAAGGATTGAACTCTGGGGTCCTTAACTACTGAGCCACATCCCCAACCCTTCTTTATGTTTTGTTTTGAGACAGGGTCTCGCTAAGTTGCTAAGACTGGTTTTGAACTTGGGATCCTCATGCCTCAGCCTCTCAAGATGCTGGGATTAGAGGTGTGTGCCACTACATACAGCACAACTTATTTTATTTGTTTAGTTGTTGATGGACCTTTATTTTAATTATTTATATGTGCTGAGAATTGAACCCCAGTGTCTCACACATGCTAGGCAAGCACTGTACTACTGAGCTACCACCCCACCCCTAGCAGAATTTATTCTTTAACAGATGTTTGTAATAACTTTTCTTAAAATATTTTTTTAGTTGTTGATGGATCTTTATTTTATTCATTTATTATTTATATGTGGTGCTGAGGATCGTACCCAGTGCCTCACACATGCTAGGCAAGCACTCTACCACTGAGCTACAGCTCCAGCCCCTGTAATAACTTTTTTTGACCCTAATACTCAGTGTTCCTTGAATCTTGTCAGTTTTTGTGGAGAAGCTAGAATAGTCATGCTGGAAAAGAAATGATAGCCAGCCTGGGTTAGAGAATTAAAAGTTAAGCAGCTTTATCATTTCTGTTAATTCGTCCAAGAGAACTATAGAGTACCATATTTTATGACACACTAAGCTATTAATGTAAGACCCTGAGAGTGAGTTCATATTGGAAATGAAGCAAGACATACCTACAGCCACCAAAAATCAGGTTTAGAATTCTTATTTTTCTGAGAGCATCTACTCTTTTAAAACAAAACCAAAAAAACTACACAAAAAAAACCCCACTGTATTTTGAAAGAAATTTCAAACTTAAAGGAATTGTGGAATAATATAATGAATTTCTATACACACACATATATGTGTGTGTGTATATATATATTTATTTTTGACAGGGTCTTGCTGAGTTACTCAGGGCCTTGCCAAGCAACTGAGACTGGCCTGGAACTTGGGATCTTCCTGCCTCAGCCTGAGTTGCTGGGATTACAAGCATGCATAAACACACTTGGTGAATCCCCATGTTCTTTTTTTTTTTTGTGGTACCAGGGATTGAACTCAGGGGTACTTGACTATTCAGCTGTATCTGCAGCCCTATTTTGTGTTTTATTTAGAGACAGGGTCTCACTAAGTTGCTTAGCATCTTACCGTTGCTGAGGCTGGCTTTGAACTTGCAATTCTCCTATCTCAGCCTCCCAAAGTGCTGGTATTACAGGCGTGTGCCACTGCGCCCGGCTCCCTATATTCCTTTAACCTAGATTAATCAGTAACTGAAATTTTGCCACATTTGCATTATTTTTACCTGTAAAAAATTTTAAATTTATTTTTGACTGAGCTGTTTGAGACATATGATGACCCTTCTCAAAGTATTCCACAATATTATCCAAGAACAAACATTCTCTTAGATAACTATTTTAGGCAATTTAACATTTTTTAAAAAAAATTAAATATTTATTTTTAGTTGTAGGTGGACAGAATATCTTTATTTTTTATTTTATGTCTTGCTGAGGATCGAACCCAGTGCCTCACACGTGCCAGGTGAGCACGCTACCACTGTGCCATAACCCTAGCCCTGCAATTTAACATTTTTAACATACTGTTACCAAATGTACAGTTCATATTTACATTTTTCTAATTGTCCCAAAAGTGTCTTCTTTTTCAATGTAGAATTACACATTAGCGGGGTGCAGTGGTGCACGCCTATAATCCCAGCACTTTGGGAGGCTGAGATAGGAGAATTGTGAGTTCAAAGGCAGCCTCAGCAAGGGCAAGGCACTAAGCAACTCAGACCCTGTCTCTACATACAACACAAAATAGGGCTGGGGATATGTTTCAGTGGTCAAGTACCCCTGAGTTCAATCCCTGGTACCAAAAAAAAAAAAGAGAGAAGAATTACACATTGTATTTAATTGCCATGTCTTTTAGTCTTTTTCTTTTTTCTTTGTTTCTTTTGCTGTGCCAGGGATCAAACCAAGGACATCATGCATGCTAGGCAAGCACTCTACCTCTGAGCTACCTCCTCAGCCCTCCTAGTTGTCTTTTTCAATCTCTTGAGGATGACTTCTATTCAAGCTTTGGAGGTAGTTTATGTGCTAAAGGCACATGTGGTATTTTAAAAACAATAACAAAATCCAGTAGTATGTTTAAGGTGGTTTCTTTTTTTTGGGTACTGGAGGTTAAGGGGCACTTAACCACTGAGCCACATACCCAGCCCTATTTTGTGTTTTATGTAGAGACAGGGTCTCACTGAGTTGCTTAGCGCCTCGCCATTGCTGAGGCTGGCTTTGAACTCGCGATTCTCCTGTCTCAGCCTCCCTAAGTGCTGAGATTACAGGCTTGAGCCACCGTGCCCGGCTGGAATTCTTTTCTTGATTCAAATGTGAGGCAGTTGCCTTGTGCAGTTATTGTTTATGTAAATAAAATGTTGTATTTGCTTTAGCTTTGGAATTCATGTATAATGTACTTTATGTTTAATTTAGTAGTCTATTTATTTTGGTCAAGGCCAGTAGTTACAGTGTGTTCCAGTTGAACAACTAAATTGGTCACTAGGGTTGGTCAGGATCTCTATAGATTTTTTAATTTTAGAATACTTTTTCTGTCAAATGTTAACATCCTACTAGTGAAAATATCTTTGGGATGGTATGGGTGTTGTTAAGTGTGTGATTATGCTGGCAAGCTGCTGGAAGGTTTGCATACTGGGAGCACAACTGTGGGCTTGAAAGACTCTGGACCAAGTGGTGGTTTCTGACTATAGCTCTTCCTACAGCCTAGTTCCCTGCCAAGTACAAGTTGGATTCTCTTTAGGGAGAGCTATATAGTAATCACCAGTATTTACTTCATGATTAGCTCTTTGTGAACGCATGGTCTAACTTAGATTTTGATCTTTTGTCTGGTTTTTGGCTTCTTAGTGAATAGTTATAAATTAAATACATAATCTATTTGAATAGGCAGATGATGCCATATTTAAAATTTTCATAAGTTTGGTGTCAGTCTGAAGTCCAGGGTGCTGGGCATGGTGGGGCACACCTCTAATCCCAGCATCTTGGGAGAGGCTGAGACAGGAGGATTACAGGTTTGAGGCCAGCCTCAGTAATTTACCAAGGCCCTCCACAGCTTAGAGAGACACTGTCTCAAAATTAAAAAATTACACTGGGTGTAGCCCAGTGGTTAAGCACCCCTGGGTTAAATCCTTAGTACCAAAAAAAAAAGTGGAGCAAATATTATTTTTTAAATATGTATTTTTTAGTTGTAGTTGGACAGAATATCTTTATTTTATTTTTATGTGGTGCTGAGGATCAAACCCAGTGCCTCATGTGTGCTAGGCGAGCACACTACCACTGCGCCATAACCCCAGCCCAAATATTTTTATTTTTTAATTTTTAATTTAAAAAAATTTTTTTTTAGTTGTTGATGGACCTTTATTTATTTATTTATTTTTATGTGGTGCTGAGAATCAAACCCAGGGCCTCACACATGCCAGGCTAGCACTCCACTACTGAGCCACAACCCCAGCCCCTAAATATTATTTTTTATCAGTTATGTAGATGGCTGCAAAAATTCTGTCTATGGAAATTCATTCATTCTGATCTTGAGTGCACACACCCATGTTTTAAAATTGCCTGGTTAAAAATATGACTTCTGGGGCTGGGGACATAGCTCGCTCAGTTGGTAGAGTGCTTGCCTTGCATGCATAAGACCCTGGGTTTAATCCCCAGCACCACAAAAAAAAAAAAAAAAAAAAAAAAGACTTCTGCCTGTGGCACAAGCCTGTAATCCCAGCAGCTCAAGAGAGGCTGAGGCAGGAGGATCCCAAATTCAAAGGCAAGACACTAAGCAACTCAGTGAGACCCTGTCTGTAAATAAAATACAAAATAGGGCTGGAAATGTGGCTCAGTGTGTGTGTGCCTCTGACTTCAATCCCTGGTACAAAAAAAAAAATTATGTGTGTGTGTGTATACACACACACACACACACACACACACATATGCCTTCCATACATTTATGAATTCTTTAAAAGAGTATCTATATTAAAACTCTAAAACATGAGCTGTGATTTTGTGGTAGTGCTTTTCTGCTGAAAATGTAGTTAAGAATTATCTAAGCCAATAAAAAATGCTGATAAAAAAATGGAAAAAAGAATTATCTATAGTAACTGTCATTTATATTGAAAAAGAACAGGGGCTGGGGCTGTAGCTCAGTGGTAGAGCACTTGCCTAGCATGCGTGAGGCACTGGGTTCGAGCCTTAGCACCACATATAAATAATAAATGAATAAAATAAAGATCCATCAACAACTAAAAAAATATTTAAAAAAAAAGAACAAATAACCCCCCCCCAAAAAAGAAAGAATTATCTATAGAGCAGAGGTGAATTTGGTTGGTGTACAATAAAATATCTTACTAGAAATAGGTGGGGCTGGGATTGTAGCTCCGCGGTAGAGCACTTACCTCGCATGCGTGAGGCCCTGGGTTCGATCCTCAGCACCACATACAAAGCAATAAAATAAAGACATTATGTCTATCTACAGCTAAAAAAATATTTAAAAAAAATTAAAAAAAAAAAAAGAAATAGGTGAAAATGTACTCCAAAAGTTTTACTCGAGATAACCATAATAGGTACACTCTTTAAGCTTGTTTGCCATGTCCATTAAAAAATAAAACCAGAAAAAAAATCTAGAACTTTTATCGTACATACAAAAATATTCAGGAAACAGTATAGTGTGTATAGTTTTTTGGCAGCTTGTGTAAAGTCACTAGCTGGATGTGAACATGTCAAAAAAGTGGTGATTGAATATAAAGAGTTTCCCCAATATACAGTATTACTTAGGTGCATAACGGAGACAATGGGACTGTGGAGAAGTATTGCTGGGCGTGGTGGCACAAGCCTGTTATGCCAGTGGCTCGGGAAGCTGAGGCAGGAGAATTGAGAGTTCAAAGCCAGCAACATCGAGGTGTTAAGCAACTCAGACGCTGTCTCTAAATAAAATACAAAATAGGGGTGGGGATGTGGCTTAGTGATTGAGTGCCCCCAAGTTCAGTCCCTAGTACCAAAAAAAAGTACTTAGTGTTCTTTTTTGGAATACTTTTCTTTCTTATGAGAGCAGATAATGACCGTGAAAAGGTATGAAATTGGGGACAGAAGTTAGAACCTATGATAGGGTATTTTTTCAGCTGTGCGTATGCTTGTAAAATTTTCTTTTTAGTTCTTTGTTTTTGTGAAATGTAGCCATAGCTTAAACATTTTAAATTTTCCTCATCATTTTTTTCTGTATATTTAAATATATATATATGTGTGTGTGTATATATATATATATTTTTTCCCCCCTTGGTACTAGGGATTGAACCCAGAGATTGGTGACTGCTAGACGAATGCTCTACTACTGAGCTATATTCCCACCATTTCTTTTTTTAAATTTTATTTCAGACAGAGTCTTGCTAAGTTACCTAGGTTGGTCTCAAACTTATGACCTCTTGCCTCAGCCTTCCAAGTAGCTGGGGTTCACAGGCATAAAAGATAATGTTTGTATACATGTATGCTTTTACAGTTTCCCTTTTTTACCCCAATGCAAGTGCTCTACAACAGAGCTATAGTCCCAGCATGTAATTTTCCAATTTTTAAAATGATTTTTTTTTTTGGTATCACTGAGCCACAGCCCTATTTTGTATTTATTTAGAGACAGGGTCACACTGAGTTGCTTAGTGCCTCACTGTTGCTGAGGCTGGCTTTGAACTCTCATTCTCCTGTCTCAGCCTCCCAAAGTGCTGGGATTACAGGTGTGTGCCTCTGCGCCCAACTTTAAAATGATTTTGATGCTTTATAAAACAAAGCATTTAAGAGAGCCTAACATTTCATTGGAACTTAGCATAGCATTCATCCATTCTCTTGCACTATTTAGACTTGTTTAGTTTTGTTGTGGCCCTAGGGGATTTTGTAGATCCATATAGAAAATTCAGAGACCATGATGAATATGTTATAGAATATATTATTCTTTTAAATAGAAGAATCCTAGGGGCTGGGCTGTGGCTCAGTGGCAGAGCGCTTGCCTCGCATGCGTGAGGCACTGGGTTCGATCCTCAGCACCATATAAAAATCAATAAATAAAATAAAGATATTTGTGTCCATCTACAACTAAAAAATATTTAAAAAAAAAAAAAGAATCTTAGTAATTAGCAGCTGGTTACATAGTACGTAGTAAGTAGTGTGTGCTTAGTAAATGTTAGAAGCAAATGATATGATTCTTTATAATAATTATTCTAATTTCCTGATAGAGTGAATGTTAGTCTACCAATAGCATTGTTAATCTTTTCTGCTGCTTATTGTTAAGACATTCTTAAATAACTGTTAGATTATAACAGAGGATCCTGGTCAGGGAATTGAGTGGTTGGTGTTGGGCTGATGATAGTGATGTGGTGCTTAGTGCACTGTTTGTTTTTTGGTGGTACTGGGTATTGAAACATGTACGCCAGGCAAGCATTTTACCACTGGCCTACATTCCTAGCACAACTCTCCCCTCTCATGGACTTAAAATTTTTTAAAAATTATTTTTTAAAAATTTTGAAACAGGTTATCACTGAGTTGCCTGGACAGGCTTCATACTTGTGATCCTCCTGCTTCAGCCTCCTGTGTAGCTGGGATTACAGATAATGTGCCACTGTGCCTAGCCTCAGAGTACTTTTTATGCTTCTTTTGGTCCTAGTAGAGACAGATTAATCAAAGTCAGGGATTTCATGAAGGTGAACTCAAAGAGAGCATGACCCATGTATGTATGATATGTTAAAATACATTGTACTGTCATGTATATTGAAAAACAAATAAAACGTAAAGGAAATATTGACAGGTTCAACAATATCAAATAAAAGTCCACATGATAAAAAAACCATTAAAAAGAAGAAAAAAGCATGAGTGCTACCTTAGTCCTCCCTGCTGCTAGCCTTTTCAGTTGTTTTGTGTGTTTTCCAGAATGGATAACCATTTAAAGTAAAGTTAAACTGCACTTTACCTTTACTCTGTTGATTTTTTCTATCCAAATTCTTTACATCAGTAGTCTCACTTTTCTCTTTATGAATATTAGGGTCCAAAAGAAAGTGAGGAACCTTGGATGAGGTGATAAGTCAAAGGAGGTTTTTGTATATATCAAAAGACCATTTGGAAGCTCTTTCCAAGGAAAAGTTTAGACTATTTAAGAAAGCTGACCAAACAAAGGGGAGAATCTAGATGGTCCACATATACAACATACCTTTTGCTGAGAAGACATTTGGGCTTCTAACCCTCTAGCATACACATTCATAAGGTCAGAGGAAAAGAACCATCGAAGGTAAGGAATTCCCTGAACTCTTCAAATTGAATCATTATAAGCAGCATGGAAGCAACTCAGAATACAGTAATCTAGTTGTTTATGAATGGCAGTTCTTCTAAATGTTATTCCTTAACATCATTAAAAAGTTAGTCTTTGATAAGTTCTGGCATTGTTACCAAACTGGCCAGTGAGCATAGCCTGAACTCATTTGGACCTCCTTTTCCTCCCTTATATGTAAAGTGAGAGGCACTGCATCTTCTGTCCTTTGAAATTGAAAAACAGTAGAAAATGGTACTCTAGATATTGAGGCTTTTGTTCTTCTCAAGGATAGTTGATGCTTTTTATACCTAATATACAAAACTTTTCAGTTTTCTGAACATTAAACTGTAAGAGGCGATTACAAAGCCATATTTAAGCTCTTTCATTATAATTGAGCCTTTGTTGAAACTAGCTGAGATTGAACTCTTGACTATTAATTTATTCAGCTAACATTTATGAAATATCTACCTTATGATAAGGATATAGAAGTAAACACAATGTGCTAGACATGATGGCACACACCTGTAATCCCAGCCACTCAAGAGGCTGAGGCAGGAAGATTGCAAGTTCAAAGCCAGCCTCAGCAACTTAGTGAAGTCCTAAGCAACTCAGCAAAACCCTGTCTCTAAATAAAATAGAAAAATAGAAAAAAGGGTTGAGGATGTTGCTCATTAGTTAAGTGCCCCTGGGTTCAATGCCCCTATACCAAAAAAAGAGAAGTAAACAAAGAGAAGTAAATACAAAATGCTGTGGCAGGGACATCTAACCCATACTGTGGAATGGGTTGGGGATAGATAGTCAGGGAAGAATGCCCAGAAGTATGAATTTATTCTGGAATTATAGGAGTTAGGCCAAAGAGGGGTAGGCAAATGGTAAAGGATATTCTGGGGTCACATTACAGGGGAGGATACACAGGAAAAATTATCCCTATGCCCATTTCCAGCTAGACTCCTTTGTGGTTGCTGCCCAGTGTCAGTTGCTGAGTAGCATGAATGGTGTCTAGTGTAGGGTCCTTAATACTATACCTAATGACTTCTCATTCCTCTGGCTCCCACTTTTACCCCCCTTAACTCATTCGATTTAACATGGCTGCAGTTTTAAAGGGTTGAAGATACAGTGCCTCTCATCTTAAATATAAAAAGGAGGAAAAGTTTGGGTTATGCTCACTGGCTAGTTCTGTGACAATACCAGAACTTGAATGAGGTTTCTTTATTTACTAATTTACCATCCAAGCGTGGTATTGCACACTTGTAATCCCAGCAACTTGGGAGACTGAGGCAGGAGGATTGCAAGTTCAAGGCCAAGCTGGTGGAATTACAGGTGTGCATTACTGTGCTCATAAAAGGAATAACATTTAGAAGGGCTGCCATTCATAAACAACTAGATTACTGTTTTCTGAGTTGCTTCTTTTCCAAGAAGTCTTTGGAATTAATCTTGACATGCACATAATGGTTCAGGGAATTTCTTAACCTCTTGTTGGTTCTTTTCCCGACATTATGAATGTGTATGCTAGAGGATTAGAAACCCAGATGTCTTCTCAGCAAAAGGTATGTTGTGTATGTGGGCCATCCAGATTCTCCCTTTTGTCTGGTCAGCTTTCTTATAAATAGTCTGAAATCTTCATTGGAAATGAGCTTCCAGAAATTTTTAATCCCATTTGATAGGTGTTCTTTCATTGGCATTTCATATATGTTAAGGGAAACCAGAACTATTTATGTAGGTAACTGTTTTGTTTTTTTTTTAAAGAGAGAAGTAGTTTGTTTATTTTTATTTATTTTGGTACCAGGGATTGAACCTAGGGGCACTGAGTCACATCTTAACCCTGTTTTGTATTTTATTTAGAGAAAGAGTTTCACTGAGTTGCTTAGCACCTTGCTTTGGCTGAGGCTGACTTTGAACTCACCATCTTCCTTGCCTCAGCCTTCCGAGCCGCTGGGATTACAAGTGTGCACCCCTGTGCCCAGCTTAATTTATTTTATTTTTTTAAGTGGTTTTTTAGTTGTAGATGGATGCAGTATCTTTATTTAATTTACTTATTTATATGTGGTGCTGAGGATCAAACCCAGTGACTCACGCATGAGAGGCAAGCACTGTATCACTGAGCTACAGCCCCGGCCCCCAACCTATTTTTTATTTTAATGCTTTTCTCATGTTGCACATACAAGTAGCAAAAGGCAGATCTTTTGCTACTTTTGTCTTATAATTACATGCAGTGTCCTGGTGATGGGTAATTCCAAGTTTAATAGTGCTCCTAGGCCTTAAACTTCATTATTCAGATAGAACAGAGTTTACAGATAGCAGTAATGTGGGTGCAATAAGATGCCAAAGAGATATTCTTCTCTATAGTTGATACTAGCGTAACCAGAGTAGCTGTGGATTACCAGGAGAGATTATACAATCATTGTTGTGTTCCTCAGCTTTCCAATATGGTAACAAATAACTTACATAATATTTGAAGAAAAAGTTCATTTTGGCTCATAGTTTGGAAGTTTCAGTCCATCATCTATTGGTGCTATTGATTCTCACCTTGCAGTGAATCAGCACATCATAGTGGCAGCACCAGAAAAAATTGTTCACTTCATGGCTAGGCCATTAAAAAAAAAGAAGACGGGACTAGGGTCCCACAAACCCCTTCAAGGGCACTCCCCAGTGACCCTCCTGAAACTTCCAACTGGGTCCCACCTCTCAGTTTCCACCACTGCCAAAATGAGGACCAAGCCTTTAACATATGGGTTTTGGGGGGACATTCTAGATCCAAATTATAGCAGTCCTTTTGAAATAAGAAACTTGTGCCGGGCACAGTGGCACACACCTGTAATCCCAGTGGCTCAGGAGGCTGAGACAGGAGGATCGCAAGTTCAAAGCCAGCTTCAGCAAAAGTGAGGTGATAAGCAACTCACTGAAACCCTGTCTCTAAATAAAATACAAAATAGGGCTGAGGGGCTGGGATTGTAGCTCAGCGGTAGAGCACTTGCCTTGCATGCGTGAAGCCCTGGGTTCGATCCTCAGCACCATGTACAAAGCAATAAAATAAAGACATTGTGTCCATCTACAACTAAAAAAATATTAAAAAACAACAACAACAACAACAAAAAACCAAAATAGGGCTGAGGATGTGGCTCAGTAGTTGAGTGCCTCTGAGTTCAATCCCTAGTGTCTCCCCCGACCCACACCAAAAAAGAAACTTGTATGTAACTATTATTGAAGATCTATAGTTTTTTTTCTTCTTGAAGAATTTTTTTGGGAAATGGGGCTATTACGCTAACCTCATCTCTGAGTTGAACATCGTTAAGACCTTAATTAATGATTTTCTGATTCAAAAATCTGTATTGATTAAAAGTTGAATTTAAAAAAACAGTATTTTATGGTAGTATAGAGGTAGGAAGAAGTTATAAAAGGTTGGAGGAAGTTTGAATGAACCCAGTTCATACTTTGAAATTTCTGTTAGCTAATTTTCTTTTGTCTTCATTCAAATAAAGTTTGAGGAGGGTAGCATTGTTCTGCTTCAGTGAAGTTTCAGGTTAGTTGTGTGATACTATGGTTTTAAGTCCAGGCTTACTGAAGTAGGGTTTTTTAAAAAAAATTTTTGAGCCTATTAATAAATGTTAACACTTTGATTTTTGTAAAAGGTATGATCCAGAGCAGGGGTTGACAAACTGACCAGTGAGCCAAATACTGCTGACAAGAATGATTTTTAAACAGATTAAATGGTTAAACAGATTGAAAGGTGTTTTGATGTGTCCAAATGATATGAAATTTAAATTTCTGTGTCAGTAAATGAATATTACTGGTACATAGTCATGTTCATTCATTTACATATTGTGTATGGCTGCTTTAGCACAATGGCAGAGATAAATAGTTGTGACAGAGGTTGTATGGCTTGCAAAGTCTAAATATTTACTATCTGGATTTCTGTAGAAAATTTGCTGATATTTATTTCTGAATACTAATTATAGGATCAAATTATGATTAAAATAATATTATAGGATTTAGTTTCCAAAACTGTTAATGTACACTTTTATGTGTTAAGTTTTCAGGAAAGCATGACCCACCTATTCTAGTTTCATGCTTTTTAGAATGTCTTAGTAAGAAGCTCCCTAATTTGGCATTAAAGTGATGAATAGTACCACAACTATTTTGGAATAATTACTTCTATGTTTCTCTTTCATTTGTTTATTTGTGGTACTGGGGAATCAAACCTTGGCCTTGCTCATGTGAAATAAGTGCTCTACCAACTGAAATTTCAACCCCTGTGGTTTTATGATAAAGAAAGTGCTTTCAGCTTTCAGGTTGCTTTAGTCTGTATGAGCCAGGTAACTAATTGCCTTAGGTCTAGGAAAAAGCCAGAAGGTATGGTTACTAGAATCTAGACGCCTGGAATAGGGATCCTTATGATGGTTATACAAATCTATACATGGAATAAAATTTTATAAAAGTATATACACATGAATATAAATGCTTATTAAAACTGAGTAAGATCTAGTTTAGTAAGCAGTAATTTACTAATGTCAGTTTCCTGGTTTTGATATTGTACTACAGCTATATGTCACTGTTGAGGGGAGTTGGATAAAGAGTATAAGGGACTATTTTTATAGTTTCCTGTGAATTAATAGTTATTTCCCAATAAAAAGCTTTAAAAAAAATACAAGCCTGATTACTGATCAAGGGCAGATTGCTATAAAAGTTTCTAAACTTTTTGTCTGAGTTTCATTATTTGTAATAAGTAGCAAAATGTTAGTTCATTGGCACCTACATGAAGTCAACTCCCTTTTCCTTTTGTAGCTACTGTGTTTCTTTTCTCTTCAACCTTTCTCTCTCATCTTCTGCCTCCACCTCTGTATTTCTTATTTATTCAAATTAATGCCAAGACGCAAGGGATATACAAATGACCCAGAGCCTAGCTATTGTGAGCTTATATTCTAATAGTGGAGACTGGTATGATCAAAGAATCTTACAAATATGTAATTTATTTATTTATTTAAAATATTTTTATTAGTTGTTGAAGGATATTTATGTGTGGTGCTGAGAATCGAACCCAGTGCTTCACACATGCTAGGCAAGCGCTTTACCACTGAGCCATGATCCCAGCCCACAAATACGTAATTTAAATTACTACAGCTCCTATTTATTGAACAGTGACTATGGGCTGTATGAAGGATTTTAAATAGATAATCATCTTCTCTTTGAATTAAATATAGTATTACTACTTTTTTTTATAGTAGACTTATTTGGCTTCCATTTCTCTTGATAACTTAGTTTTTAAAATGTTGGACTTGTTATTCAAATTCAGTTTGACTTTCCAGCCTTTGCTACTTAACCTGTATATTGTACTCCAGGGTATTTCCTCATCTGGTGTTTTTAGAGTACAGATTGTCAGAGTCCACCCCTGCCTGCCGTCCCCAATCCCCCAGGGACACTTAACCACTGAGCCACATCCCTAGCCCTTTTTAATATTTTATTTACAGACAGGGTCTTGCTGAGTTGCTTAGGGCCTTGCTAAGTTGCTGAGGCTGGATTTGAACTCATGATCCTCTGGCCTCAGCCTGCTGAGCTGCTGGGATTATAGGCATGTGCCACTGTGCCCAGCACAGATTGTTAGCTTTGATTTTCAGTTCTCTCATCTGGATAGGTGGATATGTTAACTACCATTGTTAATTTGAAGCTATAGTTTTTCTGTTATTTTACTCTTTGTTGTTTCCATGAGTGGTTACGTCTGCTTTGTCAGCTTATAATAGTTTTTGTCATGGAGCATAAGAGTTGGTATCCTCTAGTGAGCTGTTGACTATATTTAACTCCTTCTGTAATTGAAATACTTAGGGACTTGACAGGGCAGTGAACCAGCTGCATTTTCTTAAAAATTCTTATGTAATATAACTTGATTTTTGAGATTAAAACAAACAAATGAGATACAGGGCTGAGTGTGTAGCTTAATGGTTTCAGCATTTGCCTAGGCCCTTGGGCTCAATTGGATGTACCACCACCAAAGAGGAGAAGAAATTCTCATACAATGCTGTTTTATAGATCAATTGGCTTTATATGTGGTTATATATCATTAGTAGTTAGCAACAAGGAATCTTACAGAAACTAAAAAGATCAGTAGATCAGATATCAATTCTTACAGCTTTTGATTTCTTTTAGGTGAAATTTGATATCTGGAATTTGGTATCTGGAAGTGGAAATTGGAGCCAGGTTTCTAATCTGCAAAATGATTGTACAAAAATACTCCTTCATTATTGTTTCTCTTAGGAATGCAAAGGATAATTTTCATAGGGAATGAAAATTTAGCACTTTGATGCCTTATCTGAAACATTGGCAAATAGATGGAAAATGAATTTAAATATTCAGAATAGTAACATTTCTCTCCTTCCTGAACACCAAATAATTTTTTTCCTTTTCTCCTTCCTTCC